>JBBPNB010000790.1:0-12376 GCA_038090635.1 Rubroboletus satanas | reverse complement strand
CGGGGACGCGGGGACAGGTTTCCACCCCCGTGGACGGCGAAACATATAGATAGCCACCCCCAGAAATGCGCAATAGAGCATGTTCTCTTTAAGTAAAAACGATTTACTATATGTCTTCATCAATTTTTTAATCTTATTATCCATTTTATATCATTTTCAATGATTTTTGGGGCATTTTGACCCCTTTTAACCTGTTTTGACATACCCCCATAGTGCACATTTCAGCCACCCCCAGAAATGCGCGATAGAGCATGTTTTTTTTAAGTAAAAACATGTCCATTTTACTTGTATAATTCCAGCTGCATAACTTGTTAAAGTCATTTGCATATATATTATTCCCATGCTTTCTCTTGTGCTGAACCCCCTACAGACTGTCCTCAGTGTCATCCCACTGTCATTCCCAGCCAGTTACCCTTTTCTGACAGTATCATGTTTGGAATATATTATAGACATTTTTCTGAAATATGTTATATTATAATATTGTAGTGACCTTCTGAAACAGACACATTGAGACTTATATAACACTTCAAGTTCCAGATGTGTTTCCTATATATCTTTCAAGTAGGTTACAATTATACCATACCATTTAGGTCATTACAATATTATATATATTCCAGCTAACATCATGCATTCAGTGTGATATTATGTAGGTGGTATATTTGGGCATTACATTGGATACCTCAAATACACCATATAATAGGGTTTCATATGGCCTCTAGCCCTATCGCACATATCAAGACCCCCCAAAATGTGCGATAGAGGCCTTCAAAATGTGGCCTAACCAGGGGTTAACCCTTACCTATTTACAAAAAGTAGGTAGTATCTTGGCTCATGCCTAGAGAGCGGTAGCGTCGTAACACCAGGAGATAGTGGCCAGCCGACCTGAGGGACACAGGAAGTACCACAAGAGGTACACTATGAAGTGGGGTAGTTTGACTGAGGGCATGGTAAACAATGCAGAATAAAAATGTGTGATGTGATGGTGAGGGACTCACATGAGGATTTGTCGGGAAATGGTTGATTTGACTGAGGGCATCGTAAACAATGCGGAATAAAAATGTGTAATGTGGCAATGGATCAGATTCTTCTTCTTCTTCGAGTTGGTGCTCTTTATGCCACGAATTTGTGGGTCGCTACAAAGCCAGTCCAGTTCAACATCGTCACCACACTGAGGAGTTGGAGGGACTGAAGCACAGTCCACCGTGAGGCGAACTGACCAGGAAGATTTCGTGACGAAATTGAGGTGGAGTGGGCCACCGTTGCTGCTGACAAACACGTTGCGGGCACTCTCGCTTGCGTGACTTAGGAATCCGGAGCTTCCCGGGAACCCTCCTACTCGTTCTACGGTAAATTTTCTCGGATAAAGTGACTTATCGTGCAGTTCAGGTTGAGCTTCCAGGAAACATAGTCACTCCTGCACAGTCCTAGGTGTTGCATCCACGAAGTTCAGCGGTCTCCTCCTTAGGAATGCAACCAGATGTAACGCGATTAATAACACAGGAACATAAGATCTGAGTCGGTGAAGCTGTGGCACGAGATTCAAAAGTAGAAAGTGTCACCGCTGGGATCCAGGAGCCCAGGCCGTGGGAGTAGTGGATCTGGATCTCCTCAGGCTGCGATCTGCCCACAAAAGGACCAGAACAACAGCGAACTCGTTGCGCTCGATGGCGGACCCTCGGAGCAACGTGCTTGTGATTGGAGCAGGTCCGTTTCTCTTCCCCGCCATGGACATTATGCTTTAATATTCCAATTGAAGACGATCTGTAGGTATCATTGGCTTGACCACAGCCTTGAAACTCCAGGAGACTGGCCGCTATAATGTCACCATTCTCGCAGAGACTTTCCCCTCAGATCCCAAGACGGTCCGTTACACGAGTCACTGGGCAGTAAGATCATTTGTCGCCCTCCGAGACGATTCTCTCATAACTCGTATATAGGGTGCTCACCATGTCAGTCATGCCCAAGACGACGAACGATGGCAGAGTATGACCTCCACGCTGGTTTCGACCGAACCGCTCGTCTGACACTGCGTCCACCTTCATCGTGATACAGAGATAGACAAAGAAACGTTCGATACCATGTGGGCCCATTCCGCACCAGAACACCCAGCCTCGCATTGTTTCCACAGACACCAACAGACAGAGTACGAAGCGACTGACAGAACGCACGTCAAATGGCTCGAACATATGCCGGAGGTAAGTCACTTCCTTCGATTCCCGTCGATCGCCCCATGATCGTTCAGAATTCAACATACATATGCAGTTCCGATACCTCTCTCCAGATGAGCTGATTCCTGGTGCTACACTTGGCTACACGTTTTGCACGGTCACGATAACCCCACCTCTATACCTCTCGTACCTCTTCTCACGCTTCTTTGCAAACAACGGAACTGTCGTCCGCGCATCCCTTCAGCACATCAACCAGGTGCTCGAGGAGGGTATTACCCCATTCCTTCATACTCTCGTCGGCGCAAATCGCAACACAAGCACTGCGCCACGGAACATTGACGCCTTGTTCGTATGCACGGGACTCGGATCACGATCTCTTGGTGGCGTCGAAGACAAACGCGTTTACGCTCTCCGTGGTCAAACCGTCCTCTTACGCGCGCCGTGGGTCCGTTTCGGTAGGTCCTTTGAAAAGCAGGATGGGACGTACACGTACGTGATGTCGAGGAAACACGGGGATGTAGGTCTATCCCTCGCTGTCGGAGAAATGGGTCACTGACTTGGGACGAGGTCCTTGTCGGAGGTACGAAGACACCGAACGACTGGTAGGCCTCCATGGTACAAATCGTGCTGTAGTATATTCATTAAGCCCCACAGGTCAGCCACCCCCTGCCCAGATACGACGACAGATATCCTCACGCGTGCCTTTGTATTGGTGCCGGAGCTTGCGCCTCCAAACATTTCGAGCCCGACGGTGGACGACCTTCGTCCCCTGATAACAGACGTCGGGTGTGGACTCCGCCCAGCGCGCGAAGGTGGCATTCGGCTCGAGGTTGAGTGCGTCGAATTTCCTGATCAACAAGGGGAGAAAGTGCCCGTCGTGTTTAATTACGGGTACGTCTACGTCAAAACAATGCATACGACGATAACGGAGCTCATGCGACGCCACTCTTGAGCAGACACGGGGGGTACGGGTATATTTCATCGTGGGGATCAGCAAGCGTTGCCGTCGACCTTTTGGAACAGGCAATGAAGGTGGTCATTCCTAACTGAACGAAGCATCGAAATGGATATCTCGAGTGAAGTGAACAGGAGTGACCACAGAGATCATACGAATATTACACATGCCAAAATTGGTTGTGTACTTAGATCTGTCGATGACATCAATACCAACATCACTCACCTCACTAACACCTTCAACTAGAGAGTTGACATCAAGTTTGGTGTTCCAATGTCTCCAACATTTATTACGTTGGAGCTGGTCGTGCATCAGCAAACGCGAAAACGCGAAAACGTAGGTTTTTGGGTGCCCAAACTGGAATAGCGTCAGGGTTCGTGCTGTAAGACACTTTGGGATCGGTTAGGTGCTCATTGGCCAACGAGAGGGCTTAAAGAGAGCTCGCTACTTGTGAAAGCAGTGTTCAACGGTCGTGAAGCGATAACGTTACTTGTCTACTTTGCAGATGCGCTGGAGTTTCCGTGGCCCCACATAGCGGTAGATGTTTAGCGGATTACATAAAACATACAGTAAGAATGGTCGGGGGTTCTGAATAAATTGGGTACCTCCTGCCATCGTTTCAGCCTCAAGACTTGAAGTTGTTGGCTAGAATTCAAGTATAGGACGATGTCAAACGACCGGAAGGAAATAATAGTCGTCGGCGCAGGTAGGCTCACTACCACGCTTGGTATCTGTTCTTGCATTTGCATCTAGCTCCTACCGTTCTCTGGAGCGGCCCCTTGGCTCGTGGATAGTACTATGTTGTCTTGCTTTCATCGCTGCTCACTGGCACCTACACGTTCGGAACAGGTGTAGTCGGCCTATCCACCGCTATCCGCGTCCAAGAGACAGGCAAGTACAACGTAACAATCGTTGCCGAGACGTTTCCCACCGACTCGTGGACGATCCGGTATACAAGCCATTGGGCTGTGAGCGTCCTCTAGCTAATCGAGAGTGATCGTGTCGTGTTAATAAACCCTCCTCTATAGGGTGCACACCATGTCAGTCAGGCATTCGGAGATGCAAGACAGAAAGGTACGTTATTGTCTTGTCGAAACCTCCGCATTTATCGATACTGTGGTTCTTCCTATCAAAATACACTCCATGGTCATGCAGTACTGGACAAGGAAACATTCGAAACAATGTGGAAAGACTCAGAGCCCGATGGAAGTGGAGCGGCCGTAGGACTGTTCTTCAGACACACCCACACTGAATTCCGAGCGGATGGCATCGATCCTTCGCCGTGGCTGGATTACATGCCCAACGTGAGCTCCCCATTTTTTTTGGAGTTACTTTTCACTATGCACACATCGTCGCTCAACAAACGACGTCGCACAGTACCGTACGGTGTCAGAACATGACCTCATCCCAAGCTCCACAGCTGGGTATACATTCACCACCTTTACCCTTAACACACACACATACCTGAACTGGCTCCTTTCCCGCTTTCTCTCTGGTGGAGGCTCTACAAAGCGGGTGAACTTGCAGCATATCTCTCAGGTGATTCACATTGAGCATTTATCTTATAAATTCTTTGGGTCAGCGCACTCGGGCGCTGAAATGATACATCCGTAGGTGTTGGACAACACAACAAATCCAGCAGCAATCATCGCATGCCCGGGGATTGGCGCCCGCTTTCTTGGAGGTATCGAAGACAAGGATGTGTACCCCATTCGTGGACAGACCATCCTTCTACGTGCGCCATGGATCAAGTATGGGAGAACGCTCTCTGGAGCGGATGGATCATATGTTTACATGATGCCAAAGTGTACTGGAGACGTGTGTCTTTTTTTTCTTCCATGTTCCGCAGAGCGAGGAAATGCTCAACATCATACGAAACAGGTGCTCGTTGGTGGGATCAAAGTGCCTAATGACTGGCAAGTATTCCCCTGGAAAAAGTCTCAACTTCATGTTTCCCTCATCAATTGCCAGGTACCCAGTGCCGCGCGCCACGGATCGAACCTACATCCTCACCCATGCGCTCGCGCTCTGTCCCGACCTTGCACCTCCCTCTGTCCGTGCAAGCCGTGAACCGACGGTTGAGGACCTCGAAGCACTCATCGTCAACGAAGGGTGCGGGCTACGCCCTGCGAGAAAGGGAGGAATCAGGCTCGAGGTTGGTTCTCTCGAACGGGGAGAAGGAGGGAAGATTCCGGTTGTCTATAACTATGGGTGAGTTTTCGATCTCAATTGAGTCGAATCCGTGCCGGGTATGAGTATATGAGTGGTGGGTGCTGACCACTCATCCGCATTTAGTCATTCTGGAATGGGTTTCCAGTCTTCGTGGGGATCCGCAAGCATCACGTTGGCGCTCCTTGAAGATGCTATCAACGGACTAGAGAGTAAATAAATGTATGATACGGGTAGATACGGACGATCAAAGAGAGGGCCTGAAGGCTATTGTTACCGAAAACGAGCGGAGCGGGCCCCGGGGGAATGTTCCCAGCTGAGCTGACAACAGCTTGTCCAGTTACCACCACCATAACGATGAGGGTACACAGTCTGTTGCCTCTCGTCTTCCTCTCCACCGTCCTTGCGTCTTTCATCCCTGACGCACAGGTCATCCTCGGTGATGCCTTGTCTCCAGTCCGTGACGCGGTCAGTGGGCTGCCCAATCCACTGCAGTCCGGGTTGAACAAGGCTGGTGCGAAAATCCACAAGTGGATAGATGGAAAGACCTTTGTGCAGGAGCACGGCTTGATGTGTGAGCCTCTGAGCTATAAAACGCGGTGGATGGGCTGACGGGACACGCACCACGTAGACGAGCTCGTCCAGCACTCACTCTTTTCCGACTATCAGCTAAGGGTCACTGAGCCTACGCTCTGTGATCCCTCCGTCAAGCAGTATTCTGGATACCTCGACGTTACCGACGATAAACACCTCTTCTTTTGGTCCGTTTCATCCTACCCCATGTTCCGCAGTCCGTCTGACGCGGTCGCCACTTGATTTCCCAGGTTCTTTGAGGCCCGAAACTCGCCAGAGGATGCCCCTCTCATCATGTGGCTTAATGGTGGCCCTGGCTGCAGCTCTTCCACGGGCCTGTTCTTCGAGCTTGGCCCTTGCCGCATCGCCGATAACGGCACCAGCACGACTCCGAACCCCTACAGCTGGAACACGGATGCCAACATTATCTTCCTTGACCAGCCCGTCGACGTGGGATACTCCTACGTCGAGGACGGGAGTACTGTCAACACCAGCCCAGTCGCGGGCAAGGACGTGTATGCGTTCTTAGAACTCTTCCTCTCCCGTTTCCCCGAATACGCGTCCCTTCCCTTCCATCTCGCAGCTGAGAGTTACGGTGGCACGTACGCGCCGAACATCGCGAGCGTGATTTACAATGAGAACAAGAAGGTCCCTTTGGCGACGTCGTCCGATGCCGACAACACACTCATTAGAATAAACCTCGCATCTGTCATGCTTGGCAACGGGATGACCGACAACTATATCCAGATGGCCTCGATACCTGACTACCTCTGCGGGGGACCATACCCTATCTACGATGACCCAGAAGGACCACAGTGCCAGGCGCTCAGGACCAAGGTACCAACATGCCAGACACTCGCAAAAGCTTGCTATGACTATAACTCTCGCTTGGTCTGCGTTCCTGCAGCTTTGTACTGCAACAGCCAACTGTATGGTCCTATCCAACGTGGGTCCATCTTCAAATCTCGTGTCTGTTACTCTGAACATTGTTTTTCTTCCCATCAGAATCTGGCTTGAACCCCTACGATGCACGCCGTCCTTGTGACCCCGCGACGGATGGCCCCCTCTGCTATCGAGAAATGGGCTGGGTTGAAACCTACCTGAATCAACCCGATGTGAAAGCTGCGCTAGGCGTGAATCCTCAGCGGAAATTTGAATCTTGCAACATGGCTATCAACCAGGCGTTTTTGCTTCAGGGAGATTCGATGCACAACACTCCCGCTTTGTTACTCCCATTGATCAACGACGGTGTGAGGTTGTTGGTCTATGCTGGGAACGCTGGTGAGTGGGTTTTTCCCATTTCGTCTCCGGTGTTCTAAGTAGTAAATGGTGGACTGACGTTTGACGTTGTAGATATGATGTGCAACTATATCGTAAGTCCTCCCGACGTGGGAGGAATGGTTGGTTGTTGACTCCCCTGTAGGGTAACGAACGTTGGCTCGAAGTCCTCGAAACTGATTTCCTCGACGAGTTTACGACTGCGCCAACGAAGCAATGGATAACGTTGCAATCCGGCAAAGCTGCGGGTACCGTGCGCAGCGCAAGCGGCGGTGGTTCAGGTGCGGGTAACGTCACCTTCGTCACGGTCCACGAAGCTGGGTCAGTTTTTCGGTTGTGCCTTCAACGGAACGCAGGCTAATACCTTCTTCTCGTGTTGCAGCCACATGGTGCCGTTCGACCAGCCGGATGCTGCCTTGGTAAGTTGTCTACGCGGGGGTCATCTTCCCGACAACATTCTTACTCACTTGTGCGTTCTCGCAGGATATGGTTACGAGATGGATCATGGATATTCCTCTGGCATAATGTGCTATATCCGGGTTGTGCTCAGTTCGTTGTGATCTGACAGGCTTCTCGAAGAGATGACATGTGTTGTATTTAGGCGAATTGGTCGATTATCGCCGTGTAGGAGTAATGCGGGTAGCGACATTCCGTGCTGGACAACAATATATATTCGAGGTTCTCGGTCAACGCTAGGATGCTTAGATTCCTGGCACGACCGAGCTTGTGAACTGCCCACCCACTTTGAAACCTGCCCTCTTTATGTGAGGGCGTTTTTTGCTTGGTTCCTGCTTCTATCGCCTGTAACTGGCACCCAATGTTCCGAGGACTCCATCAAATCTGCAAAATGCTATGTAATGTTATCGCTTGACTCCTCTACCACAGGCCATTTTGAGAGCTGTGATTGGAGGATGGAAAAGGAAACTATATCAGGCCTGGTCCTAGCAAAGAAGAAACCAACGAGGCACCATCCCATTGCGCTTTTCAGAATCCCGATGGGCCTGCAGGTCCACCGAAGTCGAAGTCGGTGTCGATGTCGATCTTCAGATGTTTTGGGTCAAGCCTATAGACCTACTAATGTCAACCTGAATGACCGAATAGTAAATACGCGGAGGATCGCTCGGTTCGAGCACCCATATGGCAGTGGCTGATCCCGAGAGTCAACGGGGTCCATTATTCAACGTTCAACTCGTGCAAGGACTCCTGTGATGACCTCGTCGAGTAGACCAGGTTTGCATGGGTAACCGCCTTGCATTGATTTGGTGTGGCATCCGACCCGACACGAGAGTAGTTCGTGGCTCGGACAATACTTCAAGTTGCTGCGGAGGCGGAGGCCCGGGGTACCGGTTCAGAGTCGATGCATCCATAATTATCATTGGTGCCAAAGTGGCCAGTCGTTTGTTGATCCGGGTCACCGCCTGTCAGCAAGGGAGGGCCTAGTATAGTATACTACTACTAAAAGTATCAAGTCGCAGCATATTCAAGTTTAATTATACGGATCGCTTATTCAGCCCGAGTATGTTCGTTCTTACCGCGACTTGAACGAGGCCAGTGACTCGATAGCTATACCAACTCGCAGCTGGGAGGCACAATGATTTTTGGACAAACGGAATGACACAGGATCTATTTATTATATTCTAGGAAACTCGGTAGAGGAATCACAACAACAAGGAGGCAAAACTTTCTTACAAGACCAAAGATGGCCAACGAGAATAGTATCCGTCATCCCCGAAATACCGCGTACGACGTGGCCAAAACACGCACGTCAGGTGAGCAAGGCAGCTCGGGGAGGCGTCTCACTGGCCAGCGCGAGCGAATGCCGCGCTCAGTGGTAGCTGGACGTGGTACCAGGGCAGAGCGTCAGCGTGATGGCAGTGTTTCCGCAAGTGTAGTCGACAAGATCGGCAGGAGTGTATCCGGCTGTTGGGCAAGGAGAGGCGTGCATGAATACCCATATTTATGCAGGCTGAGACAACGAATGACGTGACTTACCGGCACCATCGTTGTCAGGGAAGGCGTATGCGTTGTAGCAGGTGTTGTAGTAGAAGGGACTGTTAGGACCAGGGCCGGCGTTGTTCGCGCAGCCACCACCGCTCGCGGGGAGTGCACCACCGCTGCATGCGGCGATGGAAGAGCAGCAGGGAGAGTAGCACGAACCGTCCGGGCCAGGGACAGGCTAAGCCCGTATCAGCACGTGAACAAAAGCTTCGAGGTGAAGTGTACTAACGCATCCGGAGGAGATGGTACAAGCGAACGCGTCACAGGAAGCGTCGGCCGAGGAGATCTCCATCCCAACGTTGTAGCCGTAGATGAGGGAGATGTCATAGGTCACTGAACCGGGAATAGCCCACTAGATGAGGAAGAAAGGTGTTGGATGGTCGAAATGAGCTGCTTGAGCTGGGGACTTACAAAGTTGAATTCGGCCCTGCTGAAGGGGGTCACACCATTCCAGGTGGGACCACCGGTGGTGCAAGAACCCGAGCTGTCACATCCAGTACCTACGAACGTGAGCAGAGCTCCAAGGGTCGGCGACAGAGTCCCACAACTCACCGACGTTGACGGCACCATCCCAGTCGGAACTAATGCCCAAGTTGGCACTGGCACCAGCGGCAACGTTCACATTGTTCTGGATAGTACCATAACTGGTTTGGGTGTAAAGGAAGACGGACTCGGTACACTTGTTGACAACGTTCAGAGACTGGGCCTGAGCGACGGCCACAATTGCTGCTAGAGCGAGAGAGGAGAGGAGAGACATGTTTGTTAGCTAGGAGTTGGCGTAGTGTGTTGAACTGGAGGAGGGTTGCAAACCCACCTTTTATACCTTTTGCTGCAGACGGTGGACCTCACCGGCAACTTAGTATGAATCCCAGAGGTGCAGAGGACGTAAGATCTAGGGAGACGGGGCAGTTCAAAGTGGAGCGGGTCGTGATGGGACTCCATCCGGACGCCGCAGGGATATTCACTGCCATAAATATTCTAGATATCATGTCAATAGCAATGATTGGGATAGGTAGTACCACTGTCAGGGTGACACTGTCGTCCTAATGCAGCTGTGCCCACTGCCATCAGATTTGATGGCTAAACGGTAGAGTAATAGCAAACCACAGGCCGATATTGCACAGACCCGTGGCACAGTAATCATATATTGCAAACAATTTTGTGACCAGGTGTGCCGGACGTGATGCTGCGACGGCGGCGGCAGCCGCCTCACATAAAGTCAGTTACGCCATGGAGCCTTGTCGCATGGGGTAACCCGTTGAACTTGTAATCGACCGATGCGGCACAGACATATTGCTGTACCGTCTCCGACGGTGTTCTAGCGTTGAAGGCAAGGCGACTTCAGAATCCAGTACCCATGATTCTGGGGATGCCTCCTGTGTTCTTCCTTGTGTGCGGTTTGATGGTCGGTGCCACTAGGAGCCCTCGGAGATGGAAAAGGCACAATGGGTTAGATCCACGAGGACAAAGGATGTGATGACCTCGTCGAGTAGACCACCTGGTGTGATATTTGACCCATTACGCGAGTAGTTCGTAGCCAGGGAAATCGTGTTCGTTGCACAACACTTGAAGTTGTTGCGGAGGAGGCATTGCATCTATAAATATCCTTGGCGCCAAAGTGGCCAGTCTCGAATTCACCGCCTGTTAGGGCTATAAATAACTATATGATCAAAAGGTCCACAATCAGCGCTCAGAGCATACGCGACGGCTAACCGTGCGTAATCAGCTCCACATGGATGAATATGGCAGATGGTGTTCCCAGAGGATCAGTGACGTATACAATTAATGGCCGTTCACTCGCATCAATATTGTATTGATGATGACCGGGCGAGTGCAACCTCGACTATTGTGAAAATGTGGCATCCATATTGACCAACTCGTACCTGTAACTCCATCGAGAGACCTTATTGATGCCCGGGATGTAATCTCAATGACATCCGCAGTTGATGTGTAACACAACATGTTCGATTGCCTCCCTGGGGTGCTCGATGAAGAATCCTGCTTGCCTTTGACACTCGGACTCGGGAGTCTGCAACTGCTCAACTGGCTTTAATTTGGATCGTTGCAGCACTACGACCTCGTAACGGACTCATGGAGGGGCTTTCTAAATCCTATTCATCAGCCTTTAAGCGCAAAAATTGGATTCTGACCGATGAGTATAATAGCAGGGCCTTGAAAAGACGGGCCCATCCGGCATGTGCCGCATAGCCTGCATCTCCATATGGGTGCCCAGGGGCCTGGTAGCTCCATAATACTCCATCAGCCGACGGTCCGCAGCGGTAGATGTGCAAACAGCAACAAAAAGGAAAAGAAAAGGACAGAAAAGAAAAGCAAGTACAATAGAACAAAGAAGGTAAGGAGGGACGAGCGACGCAAGCGGCAGTCACCACATATATTTTACTGCGCCGACGTCGTTCGCCTGTCCCCCCGCGCAATCTGCACCTTGCATGCTGCGAGGAGTCACTGGTTTTGGATTCGCGTCGCTTAACCATCCTCGGACCCCCACGATCGTTTCAGAGGATTCGGTCCTTGTCCGTCTATGCCAGGACCTCGCTCGTCCGCATTGTCTCCGATATCCATCTAAATTTGCACCTGGCTCGGTGCGCGACCAGGACTAGGACCAACACCGGTGTCGATGTTGTTGCTCGACTGGTACTCGGTGTTTGAAAGCATGGTAGCCTGACATACAATAGGACACAACGGGTTATTGTGTGGATGCCATGGATAAGTCCCAGTGAAAAATGACTGATCCCCTATGTTATATTATGTATTTGCTAATATTTATGTGGTGATATCTGCGTCTGTCTGATTAGTGCAATATTGCAACGTGCACGGCAACCACGCTGCACTTTGACATTTGCCCACCATGGACTCGGACGTCCGCAGCTACCAGCGCTATAACTGCGTATATTCCACTCACAACTTCGGACACCCTCATATAGTTTCCTAGAAGACTTGGTATCGCCATTACGAACAAGCTTCAGCGGATGAAAAACAACGCATGCAAGATGCAAAATTTGAAAATGTCATCCTGCCCTCTAACTATAGGCCAAGAGGTATGGCTTCCCGCAGGCGCAATAGTGTAAGTACTGGCATGCCAATCCAATAGCATACCCAGTTATGGTACAAATCAATACAAACACAAGCAAAGAAAGTAAATACAGAAAGTGATGCATATATCATTTATCCAGAAGGGGTCCAGAAGAGATGAACTGTCAGGTGGCACCCAGTGCAC
>JBBPNB010000789.1:0-12388 GCA_038090635.1 Rubroboletus satanas | reverse complement strand
CGGAAAGACTTCGGGATTTGGGAAGTTTGTCGTTTCTTCATGGAGATAGGCAATCCGTTCCGCTTGGGAAGCCACCATGAGAAGGGGTCAGATGATGTGCGAGATGTGTTCCGGGGGAATGCAATTGACGATCCGGCAGAACCCTGCGTAATATAGCAGGTCCAGCACCTCGTTGCATAGGGCAGCGAGAGATTCCAAGAGGGAAGAGTCGTATCGTCCAGATCCATAGCGGCTGTCATTCTGATTGAAGAACATCTGGTGCAGGTATGTCCTTCGATAGGCATTGATGAGTCTGGTGAGGACGATAGAGGCATGGAGCGGGCAATGAGTGGTGAGGAATTCGTCGAAGGCTAAGGATTGGAGGACTGCAATGAATACTAATCGTCGGGCGACAAACCCAAACCAATGGATAGCGACTGGGGGGACTTCTGGAACGGGCGTAGGGGGATAGGGGGGGTTGGGAAGAGTGATGGCCATTAGTAGTGGAAGGGACAGAAAGATCTTTCTTGTTGACAGAACCAGGAATGGGTGTGTGGGTGTCGGAGGGTTTTGGTAAGAGAATGGGGAGTGTCAAAGGTAAAGGTTCGTCACAGGAAGGCAAGTTGGGCTGGGGTGTAGCCTAATGCGGAGGGGATATTGGCGGGGCAGAGAATGTCTGGAGGGGTAGGAATCATGGGTTAGTCCAGCTGGTGTTCACGCTTATAAGCGTTGAGGGTTTTGACAGAATTAGCAAGGTTTGATGGGGTTTCCCAAGTGGCTTCAGATAAAGGATATCCCTTCCATGCCACGAGATAGCAGCGTCGACGGGCGGTGCCCTTGTGACTGACAATGTGGCTGATTTCATATTCTTCTTTGGTAGAAGTTAGGTCAGGTGGGGGACGGGGGAAGTTGGGGCCGTGTTCGTCGGTTTCGGTGTACGGGGTCAATAGAGACGCATGGAAGACCGGGTGAATTTTCCAGGACGGTGGTAAGTTTAGTTGATAAGCCAGGGTGGAGATTACTTTGTTGATGGCAAAAGGGCCGTGTCGTTTAGGGGACAGCTTTCGATTGGCGGATAGGGGAAGGTTTGTGGCTTCTAGCCACACCAGCTGACCAGTCTTGAATGGGACAAATTTATGACACCCCCTGTTGGCCATAACATCCTGGGAAAGGCTAAGGGCTGATTTGGCCTCCTCACGGGCGGAGGAGAGTTCGGTTAACCAGTTGGCCAGGTGGGGAACAAAGGTCGGTCCAATTTTCGCATAGGCGCGGGGATGATAGCCCATCATGAGGAAGAAGGGGGTTTGTTTGGTGGCGGAGTGTACCATGGAGTTATGGTGAAACTCTGCCATTGGGAGGAGGTCAGGCCAGGCTTGTGGTTGTTCTTGGCAGAAGAGGCGCAGGTAGGTTTCAAGCTCTTGATTGACTCGTTCAGTTTCTCCATTGGTTTGGGGGTGATAAGCGGTGGAAAGAGCAACGTCGTAGTGTAATAGGCGGGAAAGTTCGAGTGCGAAGGTTGAGGCGAATTGAGGACCGCGGTCGGATATGACTCGGTCATGGAGGCCGAAACGGGGGAATACGTGTTGGTAGAACAGTTGGGCGATGTCGGCAGCCGAAACACTCTTTGAACAGGAAATGAAAATCACCCCCCGGGTAAGGCCGTGGTCCACCACGACCAGAACAGAATCCAAGGAGCCAACAGGGGGAAGACCGGAGATAAGGTCCATGGTGAGGTGCTGAAAGGGGCGGGTGGCAGTGGTGGGAACGGGAGAGAGAGGGGGACGAGTGGGATGGGTGTTGACCTTGTGCTGTTGACAGGCCGCACACTCCACAATGAAACGACGGACAAAGGTGGACATACCGGGCCACCAATAGACATGCGACAGGAGAGCCAAGGTACAGGCAGCGCCGGCGTGTCCCCTGTGGGGAGCGTTGTGGATGGAGGAGACGAGAGTAGACCGACAGGATTCGGGAATATAAAGATGACCCTGGAAAGTCAGGCGAGAGCCATCAAAGGACTGTTACAACCCAACGTTCTCCATACGATTATTACCCGTTTTCGTTCCCTCCTACTCCAAACTTCGTCTTACCACCTTTCCATTCTCCCTTACCGTAAGCAGCCGACATTCCAATGTCTCGGACTGATGACATGCTCCGTATTGGCTCCTTTGATGTACCATTACCCCGGTCCCCGTTTCACCTCGTGTTCTACATGAGGACTGGTATCTTTACTCCCTATCCAGATTCCTTAGCTATCGTAGTATGCCTCGCCTTCACCTCGTGCCAACTGGTTTCCAGACGAGTCCCCTTATAGGGATCGCTGGCCTCGTAGCACTCTTGTATAGTATATAAGAACCCGACCGTAGAACCTAGCATCCCAGCTAGTTCTACGTGAATACCACGTATCTCCTGGCGTTCTCCTTACAAGGATCTCTCTAAGTCTCTAGGCTACTTTGGAGTGCCTACTGCTAGGTCTTGTCGAACTATCACCTCTTGGTATTACCAGGAGAACTGGTAGCGTCGTAACAAGGACCAGTCATCAGGACGAGCGCGAGGGAAGAGACTGGTACCCAGGAACATGGCCGTGAGTGCAGAGGCGACCAGGGGATCAGATTTAGAGAAAGAGGCAATCTTATCGACAATGGCAAGATCCAATGAGTGAGCGAAAAGTGAGTCGGGAAGGAGTTGGAGGGCAGCGTTGTCGCCGGACGTGTCGATGATGTGACGACGAGACAGGCCATCGGCGGGGCCCATCTGGGACCCAGGAACATGGGAGAAGGTAAGGTCATAATCCTGAAGGAACATTTGCCAACGGGCATGGCGATGGGAGAGTTTATGAGGTTGTTTGAAGTACAAGAGATTCTTGTGGTCAGTGAGGATGGAGACAGGCAGACCGGTGCCATGAAGGTAATGACGCTATTCCTGCAAAGCGAGAATGATGGCGAGAAGCTCCCGATTGTAGATGTCGTAATTCCGTTCGGCCTGGCTGAAGGACTTGGAAATGTAGGAGCAAGGGTGGAGGTCACCATTACCGTCCTTCTGCATAAGGACACCCCTGGCCACTGACAGGGAGGTGTCAGTCATCACAAAGAAGGGACGAGAGAGATCCAGGGTGCGAAGAACCGGTTGATGGAGGAAGGCATTTTTGAGGATACGAAAGGCCCGTGCGTGGTCGGTGCCCCATTGCCACTGGGCACCCTTCCGGGTAAGATCGTGTAGGGGGCGAGTGATGTCAGAGAATGCCAGTATAAACTTGTGATAAAAGTTGCAAAAGCCCAGGAAAGAACGCAGGGTGGAGACGTTGACGGGGGATTTCCAATCCTCGATGGCCGAGAGTTTGGTGGGGTCCATTTTGATGTGGTCGTGGGCAACTACCAGTCCCAGGTAGTCAACCTCAGGGAGATCAAAATGGCACTTCTCAGGCTTTAGGTAAAGGTATTGTTCGCGAAATCGCTGGAGGACCTTCAGGGTACGTTCATGGTGGACGACGGGGTCGGATGAATGAATTAGTACATCGTCCATATAGACAACGAGCCAACCTTCGGCAATGAAATCCGCAAAGGCGTCATTCATGTACGCCTGGAAGGTGGCCGGGGAATTACACAGGCCGAAAAACATAATGGTAGGTTCGAACAGCCCAAAGGGGGTGACAAAGGCAGCTTTCCATCTGTCCTCGGGTTTAATCAAGACATTATTATAGCCCCATCGGACATCAAGCTTGGTGAAGATGGAAGACCCGCGTAGTTGATCCAAAAGATCATTGATGCGGGGAAGGGGATACGCGTTTTTCACCATATGAGAGTTGACGTATCGGTAGTCCTGACAAGGACGTAACTTTCCGTCTTTCTTCTGAACGAAGAAGAAAGGGGCTGCCTGGGGGGATTTCAATGGCTGGATTTTGCCATTGGCTAGGTTTTCCTGAACAAAGGTTTGGCAGGCGGCAAGCTTCTCGGGATTCAATGAGTAGTTGGATGCCTGCTTTGGGACGAAACTGGGAAGGAGTTGGATCCCATGATCGAAGGGGCAAGAAGGAGGAAGAGTCGTACTTTCTTCATTGACGAAGACATCATGGAAGTCCTGGTAATGGTGAGGGATGGTGGTAGAACGATTCGCTGCTTCTTGCGCCAGCATAGTAGAGATAGTGACCTTTCGTACTCGTTCAGGTAGACGAGAAAACCGTTCGATGAGGAGGTGGGCTAGGTGGTTGTCTACATCGTGGTCGAGATAGCGAAGGAGATATCGTTGGCCTAACGTTTCAAGTCCGTTTCGTTTTCGTGGGGAAGGGGAGGATTTGACCAAAACTGAGCGCGTGGTCCAGTTGATACAGGGGTTTTGTTCGGAGAGCCAGGACATTCCAAGAATGACATTCTGATGTTTTCCACTGGAGAGGACGAGGAAGTCTTGATCTTCTTCATCATTGTCAATCCAGATGTGGAGACGAGTTTTGAACTTAATGTGCCCCATTTTGTTTTCGGTTCCATCCGCGTTGTACGCGATGCGAGGCTGCGATAACCTGATTAACGGAAGATGATGTCGGCAGGCAAAGGAATAGTCGATGAAGCAAGCGGTGGCTCCACAGTCGATCAAGGCGGGGGTGGATACAATGTTTTTGCTGCCCAATGGAGTGAAGGAAAGGGGAACAAATATTGATTTCTCACTCTTAGGTACAAGTACAGTGGGCAGAGATGGAGAGCTCGACGTTGTCCCGAGTCTTCTCTTCAAAAATCCGAGTCCACTACCACTCGGTTGACCTGTTCCTCCACTCCAGACTCGGCGTGAGGCTCCTCGGCGTCTTCGTCATAGCAGGTTTTGAGAACGCACAATACTTCTTGTCGGTCAGCGGTGGATCCCAGCTTAGAGATGTAGGCGTCTAAATCGTCTGAAGTGTCTGAGATGGTTTGGACTGTGTGGGCTTTCTCGGGTGGGGAAGGGGTTTTCAGCTTGTAAGCTGGGTGACCGGGGTGGTTCCGACTGGAACATCCGACTTTGTGGCAGACGTAACATCGCCGTTCACGATTGTGGCGGGCACACTCTGGTCCAGTCAGGCGGATTCGGTCGACATCCATAGCATTTGGATCCTTTCGAGGAGTGTGGTACGACCCCTTCTTGAGATCATGAAGCATTTTGTAATTTTGTACTTGATTGGATGCCGCTGTCTGCCATCCCTGGAGGGTAGTTGGGGTGGTTCCGACTGCGAGGTAAGAGGCGAGTTTGTAGGGAAGTCCTGCTACATAGTAGTCGCAGAGGACTGCGGTTTGGTTGATTCCAGAGAGCCCGGATAGAAGGGAGAATTTGATGTTATAGTTTTTTAGGGCTTCGGGGGAGATTGAGCCCATCTTGATTGCTTTCAGGCATCGACAAGCATCCTTTGCTTCGTCTTTGGAGGAGAAGGTGGCGACGAATTTGTTTTCAAAAGTTTCCCACTTTTGATAGGTGGCCACATCTTCAGCAAGTTTGTTGTAATATCCTTCGGCGAAGATTTTCCCTTGTCCCTCGCTCATCCTGGCAAGGGCAATAGCGACCGCCTCTCTGGGGCTCAACTTGGCCAATTTGATCTGGTTGTAGGCCTTCATTGCCTTGAGCCACCAATTGGCATCTTCGATTTTTCCCGAAAAATCTTTGGGAAGCGCTTCTTTTCCCATATCGTTGGATGTGTCAGAGTCGTAGTCGTCGTCTGAGTCAGGTCCGGGTAGGTAGACGTCGGGTTGAGAGGGGGATGGCGGTCTAATGGATCGAGTAGGGTTAAAGGTGGATGAGGGACCTGGTTGTCTCGTAGGGGTGGGGGAGGGAGAGATGAAGTGTTCGTCTGAGGAATCAGACGGTGGGGTGATGACTCGGGAGTGATGGGATCGGGATGCTTCGTTCTGCCTGATTGTGGCAGCGGCCCTTTCTTGGTTTAATTGGTGTAGGTAGTACTGTCTATCCTCGGCCGAGAGGTTAGGGTCCTGGAGAATTTCCTGTAGGTTGGAAATGGTGGGCAACGACGTAGTAGGGTTGTGGTTTTAAAAATTAGCTAGTTCTTTTGTTACGATGCTACCAATTCCCCTGGTAATACCAAGAGGTGATAGTGCGACAGATCTAGCAGTAGGCACTCCAAAGTAGCCTAAGGTCTTTTAGAGAAACGGGAATGCCAGGAGATACGTGGTATTCACGTAGAACTAGCTGAGGTGCTAGGTTCTATGGCGGGGTCCCTATATACTAGCACAGGTGTGCTACGAGGCCAGAGATCCCTATAAGGGGACTGGTCTGGAAACTGGTTGGCACGAGGTAAGGGCGAGGCATACTACAATAGTGAAGGAATCTGGATAAGGAGTAAAGGTACCGGTCCTCATGTAGAACGTGAAGTGAAACGGGGACCAGGGTAATGGTACATCAAACAGGGGCAATACGAAGCATGTCATCAGTCTGAAACATCGGAACGTCGGCTGCTTACGGTAATGGAGAACGGAAAGGTGGCAGGACAAGGTTAGGAGTAGGAGGGAATGAAAACGGGTAATAATCATAGGGTGACCGTTGGGTTGTAACAAGATGGAACTGACAGTCGTTGTCAGGGAATGCGAGAACGGGGGCGGTGGTGAACTTCTCCTTGAGCGTGTCAAAGCCTTCTGCTTTGCTTCTTCCCACATGAAGGGTTGATCTTTCTTGGTCAAATCGTTCAAGGGGCGTGCAACTTGCACGTAATCTTGAATGAACCTTCAATAGAAGTTCGCCAATCCTAGGAAGCTTCTAACACCTTTTACGTTCTTCAGCACTGGCCATTCCAGAACGGCCTTGACTTTGGACTGATCCATCTTAATCCCGTCTTTTCCTACAACCATGCCCAGAAACTTGACTTCTGTGGCGCTAAATAGACATTTTTCTGGTTTTGTGTATAAATCGTTTTCTTCTAATCTACGGAGGACCTCCTGCACGATCTTGTCATGTTCCTCTTGATTATCTGTTTTTGTAAATACTAGTATATCATCGATGTAGACCACAATGACGCCATCCATATCGGCAAAGATCTCGTTCATCATAGTTTGAAACATGGATGGGGAGTTGCAGAGATCAAAGAACATAACCACAGGTTCAAAGGAGCTGTGGTGGCAGACGAAGGCAGCTTTCCATTCATCGCCTTTCTTGATTAAAAAAAAACGTACGTTATTGTATCCCCATCTGAGATCCATCTTTGTAAATAGCTTAGCTCCTTTAAGCTTGTTGACCAACTGCAAGATAAGCAGGAGTGGGTAATTATTCTTAATTGTGTGTTCGTTGAGGTACTGGTAATCCTGTACCATCCTCTTTCGGCCATCTTTCTTGGGCATGAAGAACACGGGGGACGTCTGTTCCAATTTAGAGGGACAGATATAACCCTTCTTGAGCTGGTCATCAACGAACGCAGAGACTTCTTCCTGCTCAGCCGGAGATAGGGGAATCAATCAACCCTTCCTAGGCTTGAACGAATCTTTGAGATCTATAGCGTGGTCCCATGGCTTGTGGACCAGCATTCATTCTGACTCATGCTTCGAGAATACTTTAAGCCAATCATGGTATTGCTTTGGAACAAGTTCCTCAGTGGTGTTTTCTATTTTAACTGGTGCTTCCTGAGCAGCCCTGAGGTGATATGTGGCCCAAGTGGCCTGATTTTCTTCTTTTTCTAAGGTTCTGAGAAAGACCGTCCTTTTCTGAAGGAGATAACATGAATGGGAGCAACGTGTCATCTTGACCATGCCCTTTTTCCAATCTATTTGTGGGTTATGGGCCTTGAGCCATGTGTAACTGAGTACGATCTGGTTCTTGCCAAGATCCATAACTTCGGCTGTGAGCTTCTCACAGTGACCCTGGTATTCCACAATAATATCCGCGCAGTGCGTAATATCACCAGTGGAGTTCTTGGTTCTGTCAACATTATAAACAGGGATTCTGTGACGTAGGGGACAAAGTGGGAGCTTCCGTGCTTCGGCCCACTTCCGATCTATAAAAACTTCATTTGCACCACTATCCAGTAGCGCTTCTGCCGAAATGAATTCTCTGTCCTTCTTATCCTGAGGCGAGACTCTCACGTCAAGCAATATCTCCCTTTTTGGATTAAGCGATCACATAAATACTTCTGTGATTTTGTTTTCATTCGGGGATTCTTCTCGCTTCAATATTTTTTTTATTTTTGATGTAGAATCAAGCGTCGGTTCAATGCCCCAACCACGCTCCATACTAGCTGAAGATGCCACATGGCTTTGTGAAGATTTAATAGTATCGTCGTCGTCGTCATCTTTGACTTCTTCAATGGTTAATTTATCAAAACGATTAGTGAACTGAACACCCGAATTATTCAGTCCGTGCGGCCTTTTCCCTTGTCAGCATTGTCCTTCATGTCTCAGAAGTACGCCTTCATTTCATCAAAGTTCATACCGCGTACAGCGGCGAATGGGTCATGAGGCCTTGGTGCCTCATTGCCTGTGTCCACATCTGTGCCACAGACATTGCGTTTGCCTCGTTTACACTCAGCCTTGTGCTTGCCACCAAGCCAATTGCACTCAGGGCACTTGTTCTTGGGCTTCTTGCAATCACGGACAAGATGCCCAGTCTCTCCGCAGTTGAAGCACGTTCCGGAACTAGCCGGGTGCATGTTTGCGGTTTTTACATTGCTGGAGGAGTCGCTGTAACTCCTTTTCTTGTTGTCCTCATTGTTTGACCATGAGGGGTGGCTTCCTTGTGACAAAGCAAATGCTTCTTGTGCTTTGTTGAGTTCTCGGAGCTGTGCGAGAGTGCCGTCCACAGTGTTCTGCTGGAGGCCTCTTTTAAAGAGCTTCTGCACAAGCTCCCTTGATGTGTTACTTTCAAGGAGCCAAACTCCGAAAGTGTTTTCTATTTTTGCCTGATAGTACAGGGCTCGCCACTTGGTAATGAACAAGTCAATGTCCAGGTGTCCTTGCTTGAAACCTGTGATTTCCTTCTTGGCCCAGTCAGACTGGAGCTGGGGGCGGAACAGCCCCTCAATTTCTCTTTTCAAATTGGCCCACAGGGTAAGGTTCGAATGACCTGTGGTGAGCTTCGCGAGTTCTGTCTCAGCGAAGTAGCTTCCTTTGGTGCCCTTTAAATGGGAGAGCACGGCGTATGCACAGTTCATGCCGTGGTATGTATCTTCATCATACATGAAGTGCTTGGGGTTGCAGTCTATCCACAACTGCATCTTTATCCACCAATCTTTGAATTTAGCTTTTGACCCATCATACTCTCCGGGGTCTGTGAATATCTCTACTTTAGTGGAGGAACCGCCTCCATGGTTGTTGCGGGGTCCTGCCCCATGTGCAGCCCATCCCTGAAGACTGAGAAGCTCGCGAGTTCGCTGATCGGCTTCTTCGGTGCAGTCCACCGCTGCTTGTAGTTGCTCATTGGCCCGAGCGAGGGCGTCGACAAGCTGGTTGCGCTGCAACTCAAGCCCTACTATCTGCATGGAGTGCGCGTTCAACGCCTCAATGAGCTGCCTAATTTGGTCGTCATAGTTAGGGGTGGGGGGAGCATCAGGATCCATTGCTTAGTAAGGATAGGAGGTTAATCTAGCTAGGTAGGATCGTGGGCGAAGGTAAGGCCTTCCTAATTGGGGTATGTAATTATCTAGACAGATCCTTGAGCCGAATAGTCTGGGGTAGGGGACCTTTCTTCTAAGTTGCTCCAAATCCTTTCTTCAGATTCTGGGTTGTGCCTTGCGTGAGCTTCTTCGTAAGCGTGGAGAACATTAGGAGGTAGGAGCGATAGTGCTACTTCTGCGGAAATGTCTAACCTGAAAAACTCTTCAAAGATATCGTCATGGGTACCAACCGACGCAAGGCTTGGCATGGAAGGTGAGGGGGAATGGGGGTGAGACGATCAACAGAGGGTGAGCATGCTCTCTACTCTGGCCCAGACATCATAGTCGATAGGCGGATATACGAGCTCTAACTCGTCTTCTTCTTCCTTCTTGGGGGTTACCAACCATAAAGGTATGTATAACGGTTCTTCTGACTTGATTCGCTCTGATGCGGATTCTGGCGATAATCTGGCCGAGTAGCGCTCTAGACTGGGAGAGGATTGCACTAGTCATTGTGAGTGTCAGTGTTCCTACTCAGGCGTTACGACCTCCTACTTGTGGTCCCAGAGGCTTCTGCAGTCCTTCAAGGGCTCTTACTTCAGGGGCTTTTGGGCGACCGTTGTCGAGAGAAAGATGTAGTCAAGTTCTAATGAAACACTCAAAGACCAAGCCTGTACGTGGCTCTCTCTGGAAGTGTAGAAAATGGGGAATGGAAAGACAACTGAGTCCTACTCTCAATGAAGATGTATCTCTGAGGAGAATACCAAGAGAACTTGACTGAAGTTCTCTGGCGGCGACTTTGGCCTTTATATACTACTGACTAAGTGTACACCTGTGTACGCTACATCTATGATAGGTCTCATGGTGGAGGCATGGATCAGAAATGGAAGAGTGGAGATGAAGTACATGCATGATGCGCCTGGCATCAGAATGGAAGGGAAGCACATACATGAGGTCAACACATGGTGTGGCAGAATGGAACCTCAAAGGGCGCCATGTGCACAAGTGAAGTGGCATGACCCATGAAGGGGTGAAAGGAAAAGGGTTCCCAGGGTCATGTGCACCTGAAGATAAGATAAGTGTTACAAACCAATGGTCCACCTCTGCTCTCAAATCCTTATCCTATACTCCATGGTTACCGTTTCATTTCTCTCTCTCTTTCCTACCATCGTGAACGAGCATTCTACCCCATGGATCACCATTTCCTTTCCTGGTTGATCTCTCCAGATCTCTCCAGCACTTTCCTGTGTAAACCTAACTCTATTCATACCAGACGGTCGGTCCTTCTTCTTTCCTATTCATAGGATCGACACTGCCTTCATTCATCTCTGCTATGTATAGCCTCACCATGAGGCCTCCTCATTACTGTGCCTGCAGGATACCATGAGGCCATTCCCCTTTTGGGATCCTTTCCTCTCGTAGCACAGTCTCCCTTGTATATAAACCCCTCAGCATAGAACTTAGCTCCCCAGCTAATTCTACGCAATATACCTGCTTTCTTGGTGTATTTGTCTCCTTGAGTCTTCGAGCATCTCTTTGATTGCTTGCTACTAGTTCTTTGATGGTTATCTATCTTGGCTCACACCTAGAGAGCGGTAGCGTCGTAACAAGAGGCATATAGGGTCCTTCGCTAAGTTGAAGGGAGGTGGTTGGAGTGGAGAGGGAGGCAACGCTTAGTGGGAGAAGAGGAATGAATTGGTGGCATGAGGGGATGACCCAAACTAGAGGCAGTGGGCTGCCTTATATTCGTTCAGGAGATCAGTGGCATTTTCCAAACTGAGTTCGCCTTCCCAGGTGCTTTCTGATAATGGGTAGCCTTTCCAGGCAACGAGGTAACAGCGACGACGGGCAGTACCTTTGTGTTTGATGATGTGACTGACCTCGTATTCTTCTTTAGTGCCGGTGAGCTCAGGAGAGGGATGAGGAAAATTAGGGCTGTGTTCGTCGGTTTCCGTATAGGGGGTGAGGAGAGATGCATGGAAGACTGGGTGTATTTTCCAAGAGGGTGGTAGGTTTAACTCGTACGCCACAGCGGAGATTACTTTGCTGATGGAGAATGGTCCGTGGCGTTTAGGGGAAAGTTTGCGATTGGACACAATAGGGAGGTTGGTGGCTTCCAGCCATACCTTTTGTCCGATGGTAAAGGGGGTGAACTTAACGTGTCGCCTGTTGGCCATTACCTTCTGGGAATTGGTTAATGCCGATTTGGCTTCTTCTCGTGCTGAGGTGAGTTCGGAGAGCCGGTCCGCAAGGTGAGGCACAAAGGTTGGGCTGATTTTAGGGTAGGCGCATGGTTGGTATCCCATCATTAGGGAAAAGGGGGATTGTTTGGTGGCGGAGTGAGTCATGGAGTTGTGGTGGAACTCCGCCATGGGAAGGAGGTCGGTCCAGGATTCTGGTTTTTCCTGGCAGAAGAGGCGCAGATATGTTTCCAATTCCTGGTTAATGCGCTCAGTGTCTCCGTCTGTCTGGGGGTGATAAGCTGTGGAGAGGGCGACATCATAGTGGAGGAGTCAGGAGAGTTCAAGGGCGAAGGTAGAGGCAAACTGGGGGTCTCGATCCGAGATAATTCGATCATGTAGCCCAAACTGAGGAAAAACATGTCGGAAGAAGAGGTTGGCGATGTCAGCCGCCGATACTGACTTGGAGCATGGGATGAAAATCACCCCCCAAGTAAGGCCGTGGTCCACCACGACCAAAACAGAATCCAGATTACCGACCAAAGGAAGGCTGGAAATTAAATCCATGGATAAATGTTGAAAGGGGCGGGTCGCGGTGGTGGGAACCAGGGTCAATGGGGGCTGGGTGGGGTGGGTATTAACTTTGTGCTGCTGGCAAACAGCACACCCAGAGATATATCAG
>JBBPNB010000788.1:0-12388 GCA_038090635.1 Rubroboletus satanas | reverse complement strand
GTGGGGCACTGACCAGGATCGTGCCTTCTGCACTCTGAAAAATGCCTTTCTCAAGCAGCCCATCCTCCACACTCCCGACCTTGAGAAGCCCTTCCACGTCATGACCAACACCTCCTTAACTGCCACTGGGGCAGTTCTCATGCAGAAAGACGTGAACAGGGACCTCCACCCCTGTTCCTATATCTCCAAGTCGTTCAGACCGGCCAAATGCAATTATGACATCTATGATCGCGAGCTTCTAGTGGTCATCTTCGCCCTTGAGGAGTGGCGACAGTATCTCCATGGTACCAACCACCCGGTGTCCATCCTAACGGACCACAAAAACCTCCTCTACTTCAAGGAACCTAGGAAACTCTCTTGCTACCAAGCTTGCTGGCAGATGTTCCTCCAGGACTATGACCTTTCCTTCACCCACATCCCTGGCACCCAGATGGGACCAGCCGATGCCCTCTCTCGACGGAATGTTGTCGACACTTTGACCGACAACACCTCTACCCAACTCCTCCTGGACTCCATCTTCTCCTGTTCTCTCGATCTTGCCATTGTTGAGAAAATCGCCTCCTCCTCCAAGGAGGATCTCCTTGTTGCCAACGCCCTCACGGCGATGTCCCTTGGGACCAGTCTCCTTCCTCGTGCCCGCCCTGACGATTGGTCTTATGATGGTACCAATCTGACCTTCCAGGGGTGCCTCTACATCCTGGACGACTGCCATGGGGCTCTCATCTCTTCAGTCCATAACTCCCCTGATGGTGGCCACACCGGGGCTGCTTGTACCCTCACTCTCCTATCCCGTGATTATTGGTGGCCCGGAATGTCCACCTTTATTCGCTGTTACATTGCTGGATGCGCTGTTTGCCAGCAGCACAAGGTGAACACCCACCCTACCTGACCCCCTCTTACCCCAGTCCCCACCACCGCCACCCGCCCCTTTCAACACCTCTCCATGGACTTAATCTCTGGCCTCCCTCCTATCCGGGGCCTTGATTCAGTTTTGGTCGTGGTGGACCACAGCCTTACTCGAAGGGTGCTTTTCATCCCATGTTTCAAAATGGTGTTGGCAGCCAATGTGGCCAATCTCTTCTTTCACCATGTCTTTCCCTGGTTTGGTCTTCACGACCGCATCATCTCTGATTGAGGCCCTCAGTTTGCCTCTACCTTTGCTCTGGAAATGTCCAGACTCCTCCACTATGATGTCGCCCTCTCCTCTGCCTACCACCCTCAGACAGACGGGGAAACCGAGCGCGTCAATCAGGAACTAGAAACTTATCTCCACCTCTTCTGCCAGGAAAAACTGGAATCCTGGACTGACCTCCTCCCCATGGCAGAGTTCCATTACAACTCTATGACTCACTCCACCACCAAGCAATCTCCGTTTTCCCTCATAATGGGATACCAACCTCATGCCTACCCTAAAATCGGCCCGACCTTCGTACCTCACCTTGTGGACTGACTCTCCAAACTCTCCTCCGCACAAGAAGAAGCCAAATCAGCATCAACCAATTCCCAGAAGGTAATGGCCGACCGACAGCATGCTAAGTTCACCCCCTTCACCCTTGGACAGAAAGTGTGGCTGGAAGCCACAAACCTTCCTATATCCTCCAATCAAAAACTCTCTCCTAAACACCACGGACCCTTCCCCATCAGCAAAATCATCTCCGCTGTAGCGTACAAGTTAAACTTACCATCCTCCTGGAAAATACATCCGGTCTTCCATGCGTCCCTCCTAACTCCTTACCAAGAAACCAAGAAACACGGCCCTAATTTCCCTCGTCCCCCTCCTGAGCTCACTGGCACTGAAGAAGAATATGAGGTCAGTCACATCATCAAGCACAAAGGCACTGCTTGTCGGCGCCACTACCTCGTGGCATGGAAGGGATATCCCTTATCAGAAGCAACCTGGGAAGGCGAACTAAGTTTAGAAAACACCCCTGATGCCCTAAACGCTTATAAGGACCATCACCACCTCTAATCGGGAAATTCCCAATGCCTCCTACTCGCCCTTCACCCTCTAGCTCTCAACGCCATATCCCTATCCACTCGGACTGTCTTTTCCCTTCCCAGCGACGAACCCTCCCTCATTCATATACTTGATGCCACTATCACCTCTCACCGTAACCTTGTCCTACTCGACCTGGGACAATTATACCGCACTCTCACCATCCTCCGTCAACTTCACGAAAACCTCTCCCCTACTGGGCAAACCATGCATGTCACCACGCTCGCCCAGTTAATCACCGAGGCACGACAACAAACCCTTGACCTCTTCTATTGTGAACGTCTTGGGCCAATGGTGGATCAACTTAACCCGACTACTATCCTACCCCTTCTCAAACCCCTCCTCGCCACCCTCTTCCCAGCTGAACGCAGCATGTACTACCAACGGACCCTCCTACCTTCTATGATAGACACATCCAACCCGACACCAAACCAAAACTCCCCATCATCCACCACATCTAAGAAGAAACCCGCTCCTACTTTGTCCTCAATCCCCTCTTCTACCCCTCTGCCCAAACAACCGTCTGGATCAATCCTAGATCCATTCATCCTCCCTCTTGGCCCCACCACCCGCAGACTCATCTGCTGTTACAACTGTGGAACTGCAGGACACCTCTGTCCCAATTGCCCCTCTTATCATTGCCCCTTTTGCCAACAGGCTGCTCCTGGTCATCCCCAATATGACTGTCCTCGTCATCGTTGCTCTCTCTGTGAACAGCCTGGCCATCTTGCCTCCAGCTGTCCTTTCCAAGACAGTCAAGAAGACTCTGACCCAGATGCCTATGATGGAGACTTCTAGTTGAAGTCTTGGAAGTATGGTATCTCCCCCTTAAGCCAGGGCTATTGTTACAGTCATCAGTTCGGCCCATGCCCCATTGTTTCCATTTCTCTTTATTATTCACGATAACCCCTTTCAACCATTCTACTTGCCTTGTGGACAGGAATGCCATTACTTCAGACCACCATTTCTCTTCCTGTGTTAATCACCGTGATTGACACAGCCTTTCTTCCATCAAACCTAATCGTCTTCTTCATACCATACAGTCAGTTTCACCTTCATTCCTATTTGTTAGGAACTGACATAGCCTTGCCTCATGTTGTCCTTATGGTATGCCTCATGTAGTCCTCAAGGCTCTTCCCTATTGGGAATCCTCTCCTCTAATAGCACACCCTGTATCTATATAAGCCCTCAGTGTAGAACTCAGCTCCCCAGCTAGTTCTATGCAATATACCATGTATCTTCTGGTGTAACCCTGCTCAGGACCTCTCTAAGTCCATAGGCTACTTCTGAGTGCCTACTGCTACATTCATTATTGACTATCTATCTTAGCATTATGCTAGGAGAGTGGTAGCGTCGTAACACCATGAGGAGTTGTACTTGCTGGATGATAACTCCAGCATGGTTCAATATTCCATCTGTATTCCAAGGTTGGATTGGATGGGCAATGTCCTCCTTTGAGAGGCCATACACTTCAACAAGTGTTTTATTGATAAAACATCCTGATGCTCCTGTGTCAAGGAGAGCAGTCAGTCCAATAATTTTGCCTATATCTTTTCAGACCAAAATGGGGAGACAAATAGTCTTTATATTTTGGCCAGAAATAAATACAGGGGCAAGGGTAACTGGAGACAATGATGCCAGGGCATTTCTCCAATCTGAAAATCTGCTGTGGGCTTACCATCTGGTCCTAGCCCATTCAACCATTTACTACTCAGGTGGTGTACTTGCATGATGAGCGTCTGAATGAGCTCATCTGTCACTAGCTTGTCCTTGATCCTCTGAGTGAGATTGCCTTCCTTGAAGACCTTTTTGATCCACTCAGGGTCGTCCTTTCTAAAGGTTCTGGGATATATTTTCTGGAGGTCCTTTCCCACAGCTTCAGAGCTTTGAGCACCTCAAATGGCGCTAATGAAGTCAGTACACATGCCAGAGTCTTCATTGAACTCAATAAGATTCTGGGCTTCCTCCTCTGAGGGTTTCAAGGTGGTGGATGGCATGTTCACGACCTTAATTGTAGCACTCCTCTGAACAGTTCTTTGGCTTGGGGTATACCCAGGATACATAGTTCCTAGTGGAACAGTCTTCTTTTTTACATATGAAGCATCTTCTTTCCCTCATGCAGCAAGCTTATTTGGCCAGGGATAGATTGATCTTGGATATGTCCATGGCATTTGAGTCCTTTGTGTGGTACTATGGGGGGCATCATCTTTCTTCTCCATAATGAGGAGGTTTTCGTCCTGCCAAATACTGGGGAGGGGTTTCTCAGTTGAGGCTCCACACTCTCTTGATGTTCCCTTCAATCTCCACTGCTTTGGTGAAGATCTCCTCCATGGTAGTGGCTTTCTGAAGGGTTCCACTCATGGTGAGCTGGGTGGAGATGGTGGGAGAGAGTCTGCAGAGAAACTATTCAGTTAGGGCATCAATATCAGAAACTTTGGAGTGGACAGCCAGGACCAAGAAGTTTGAGATATACTTCTTGAATCTATGTAAATCCGTTCAGTCTTGTCAGAGCCCAGAGATTTCAACTCGGGTGGAGGTGGCAATACCATAGGGGGAGAAGGTGATCTTGAAGGTGTCTTTGATCTTGGCGAATGTCCAGTCAGTGGCTGGGTATGCCATATTGGTGATCCTGATAAGCCAAGTCTCAGCAAAGGCCTTTCCTTGACCTTTGTTTATACAGTTGAGCAGGATGAAACACTTTGCCTGGTCATCATACTTGTTTACATGGAGAAGGAAATATCCTTCCATGGCAAGCAGCCAATGATTGGCATTCTGAGATTCTCTGGAGAAGTCATTGGGCAAGGCTGCATTAATTTCTCCTATCTTGTCTTTGTTGTCTTTGTCATCTGTGGAAGGGTTGGGTAGTGGGTCATCTGGTAGAATAGAGGATCCTGGACTGAATGGTAATCCATTGAAAAAGTCCTTGTCATCCTCTTCAGGAGGAGGTTCCTGAACAGGGGTAGGGTCCATTCTACTCTTTCAGCTCTATGGACTGCCCAGTGTTCTACATCTCTATCTTCCCTAGTTATAGGGGAAAGAGCGTCCAATTGGGTCTTGGACTGAGAGAGGTGATCAGTAGAGGAAATGCGGGTTGCAAGTGAGAGGGATGAGGGGTCTGGGAGAGGACAGAACTGGAAATCGGAAGGGGAAGAAGGAGAAGTTCTGCATGATCTGTCTGAGATTCTGTGAAATGATCTGGAAGCGGGGGAAGCTTCTTCCTCAGGTTGATGTTGGTAGTTTGAGTGGTTGATTCGACAAATGGTGGCGAAGGAAATGTGACAGCGTCAATATGACTGTCGAGAATAACCTTGATCTTTTGTTACGTGGGTATGCAATGCCATGTTCCTACCAATGGACACAAGGATATGGGCAACAGAAACCAGGCTTGATATCATATGTCGTGAGCGAGGTCTCCTGCTGGAGGACTCAAGCTGGGCCACACAGAAACCAGGCTTGATACCATATGTGGGGTAAACAGGGGCTCTCCCTCTCAAAGGGACAAGTGACATTGATGGCTATGATCAGATCAAAGCCTGAGCAAAAGAAGCAAGGGAAGAATGATGTGAAGATGGCATATGAAATGTGAGGGGGCCAGTTTGATAGGAATGAAGATGTTATACAGATTGGTGTAGATCAAGGTTAGAGTTACATGATAGAAGCTCTGGCTATATATACTAAGTCTTTGGCTTATGTAATGATGGGGATAACGGAAACACTATGGAATCTAGCGAGAGATAGATTCCAGGAAGGGGAAAAGTCCAAAGGGAATTACTGAAGGAAACTGGATCACGGAATTTATAAATATGGAATGATCTGGTCTAACTAAAGGGAACTTCCAATCAATGATTGGGAGAATCTGATCAGTGATCAACATAGCTGTGAAGAAAATAAAATAGAGAGCGAGTGGGTCTGTCCAAAGGGTCTTCGGGAATCTCCAAATGAGAAGTCCAGGAGGGGTGAAAAGGGAAGTGTGGGAAGGACAGGGGGGTTGTCGGTAGCAGAGCAATATGAGGCAAGAGACAAGGTGGAGGAAAATGAACAGGGAAAAACTTGAACTGTAACAGCAAGGAATGTACCAAGTTCCTCTTTAGTGTATCTGGTTCCTGTATGGGGGCTGCTGGTGAGTTAGTGTTTGTCAACAGCGATAGACAAGTGCACAGCTTACAATCCAAAATGATGTTCAATGAAGAGATCAAAAATTGATGATGTTAGCTGTGGGATTGTGATGGGATTGTTGTTATTTTGACCCTTGTTGATGTCCTCTTTCGCTGCCTGGAACATATTAGCAAGAATCTGAGAGTACTGGCTCAGGGTTTCCATGGAAAGCCTGTACAATGTATTTTGAATCTGTGGGATCAGCCAGATGGTTCGTGTGACTTCAGTTGTGATATGTTTTGAATGAGCATTGGCTATACACTTACACAGAAGACATGGTATCCTGCATTGTCAAAATAGTACTTAGGGTGTCGGGATGTTTCAATGATGGCCTGAGAGTTTGACATGAGTCCAGACTGGATTGAGTCATTTAAAGGAGTAGGGAGGAGCTTGGGGCAAATGTTACAAAACCCCTTTCTCCACACCTTTTCCTTCACTTTTTGCCTTGTCTTTCGCTTGATCAGTGGCACGTGACTTTGGAATCACGTGACCCACTGCACGTGCTCAAGATCAGGTGACACCTGGCACGTGACCTAGCACATGACCCAGGCACGTCTCGACATGTACGTGTCGAGCATGCTACCCAGCACTGATCGGAAACAGCCAGTTCCCTGAGCCATCAAGCCATGCGTGCTGCTGCAGGTTGCATAGCCAAGAGACTGCTGATCTCAGTTGAGTCGGCAGCGCTCATACCTAGCGCTGCCTCCTTTCGCAGATTGCCGATGGGATCTCCCGATCTGATCTCTTAGACTAAAGAGGAAGCCATCAGATCCAGTGTAGCCAGCTCATATCCGTATATGGTAGCACTGCCCGAGAAGCAGGGCCTATAAATACGGGCTCCGCCTAAACGCCTCTTCTTTAGTTTAGTCCACTTGTATCTACAGCAGGATCTTCGCTCCTCGAAGCTCCTTCTAGATATTAAGGCAACTCATCAGTCTTCTTTTCATTTCCCTCACCAGCCTTGGTGTAAGGCTGCAAGTTAGTCTCTGGTCTCCGTAGTGGTCATCGTTTGTGACATCCGACTCTATGGCATTGCTCCCGCAACACTTGGACTAAACTATCATACACTACCCAGACCGTAGAGTTTACGCGGAACCTCCCCATCCTTCCCTTGCTTGCTGCCCCTCATTGGGTCCCCTCGCAAGGTTTATTCCCCAGGTTCCAGGCTGTGTATTGAGGCCCAGGCGTAGTTCCCTTGTTGAGGAACAACTGGCTGAAAGGACCTTGTTGGTCTTGCAGTCATTGCCTGTTAGAAGACTAGTACTCCCCTGAACCAGGCTTCCTGCCTGTTGGATTTGGGTAGGAGCAGCCTTTGCCCGGATCGTCCCCACGAGCCTTCTGGTTGCCCGTGTCGTGGAGTTCCACCCACCAGATCATCCCCACAGAGCTCTGTCATCTGTGTCGAGGAGTTCCATCTGAAGTCGTTCCCATGGAAGTATTGCACAACTTCTGTGTCATGAAGACTACTGTATCAGGTGCTGACCACACAAAGATTTTCGTGCACCTTCATCATCTCCTAGTTCTCGCCCCATATTAATCCCAACATGTCTGGTGGCTCATCATCAGCAGGGATGTGCACCCCAGTTCCTTATGGGAGCGCATCCAGCACCACTGCCACCCTCCAAGACATCACTGCCTCCCTTGCCAAGCTCACTCTTGAGAAGCAAGCTGATGTTACGAAGAAGATTGTGGACCCAGGAAAATGGAATGGAGATATATCCACCTTCCGGCTTTGGTGGATTCATTTACGTCTCTGGGTCGACGAGCAGACCTGGAAATCCAACAAGCTCAAAGTGATTGCTGTTCTCTCACGCTTTGAAGGCAATGCAGAGGGTTTTACCCTCAGTACTCTGGAAAAGTACTCCCATGAAGAAGACAACTTTGTGCTCGATGCTGAAGGGGAACCCACCACCAAGAAGGTCGGGGACACAGCTTGGCCATCCTGGAACAAGCTACAGAAAGAAGTCAAGGACTACTTCCAAATTGAAGTCCTTGCCCACGAGTCCCTCCATGCCCTTAAAGACCTCCGCCAGAAGGGTACCCCCATCGACAAGTTATTCAAGGAGGCGCAGATAGATTGGGAACATGGAGTCAAGATCCTCAAGCATGCAGTGGACTACAAGGTCTACCACCACGTAAAGCTCCACCAGCCCCTCGCAGAAGAATCCTACTCAGGATTCAACGAAGCCTGCAAGTATGCAGGACGAACCTTCAAGCAGATCGCCTGCGAAAGAGGACCCATCTCCAAGGACGCCCCTACCTACTACTGTCCTATGGGCTCCTTCTTTTACCCTGCTCAACACCCTTCCTATGCGCCTCCCGCTGGGGGACCACACCATTACTCCCACCCCCAGCAGTCGTCCCAACCTCGGTTCACGTCCACTGGCCTCCAGCCAGGACGTGGAGCCCCCATGGAGATAGGAGCACCTCCTCCAGATCACAGGAAATGCTGGAATTGCGACCAGCCAGGGCACATCGCTAGGGTGTGCAAGAAACCACGACGGATGCCTGTGCAGGCTCGCACTGCACAAGACTTAGGATATGCCTCCGCTGAGACAGAGGCCTACTGGTGAGACCGGCTTCGAGCGGAAGCCAACGAAGAAGTGAGTGACGCTTTAAAAGGTCACAGTCCATGAGCAATGAGGGTGCTCCTGGACAAGGTATAAGGACTATAACAAGGACTCAGGGCTGGAACGACTCTTATTTATTTCAGTCGCGCTTCTTAGCTAGCTTGAGCAATAAGTTATCTATATCAGCTTCTGAGGAAGTCTCCCACGAGACAACCTCGGAAGCTCTTGATGCGTTAATTGCTCAAGTGTGTGCACTGAAACCCCCGAACATCCCCAATACCGGCCCCATCAATAAAACCCCTCAAGCACATCCCACCTCGCTCGAAATGAACATATGCTTCACTGGCAAGTCAATTGATGGCTACTGTACTCATACAGTTAAGGCCCTTATCAACTCAGATTGCACCAATACCTTCATTGACAAGCAGTATGTGAAGGACATACTGTAGGACTCCGGACCATGGATATACCATACCCGGTCCCGATTAGGAACGCCAATGGCACTGGTAACCGCGGTGGTGCCATCACAAAGAAGATACCGATGATCATCCGGATCAACAGTCATTATGACATTGTGGACGTGTACATCCTCCCTTTGGGATCCAATCAGATGTTTGTCGGGTACGACTGGCTGTCTACCCACAACCCCAATATCGATTGGTCCCGAAAGAAGATCACCTTCCCCCAATGTACCCCAGAGTGCCAGCATACCAACCAGGTGGTAAGCAAGGCTGAAACTCGAGCTGTTCAAATCGAGGACAGCGCCAAGGCCCTGGTACCTGAAGTCTATCACAACTTCCTCAACGTCTTCTTGGAGGAAGAGTCAAATAGAATGCTGGTTCGAAAAGCTTGGGATCACGCCATCGATCTCAAGCCAGATTTCATGCCGAAGAAAGGTCAGGTCATTCCTCTCTTGGATCCCAACATGGATGTGCTGCGGACCTTTGTGGAAAAGGAGTCCGCCAAGGGCTACATCTGCCCTTCCAAATCTCCACAGACGAGCCTCGTCTTCTTCATCCCGAAGAAGGACGGGAAGAAGCAGCTAGTAATGGATTACCGGTACCTCAATGAAGGCACCATCAAGAATGCTTACCCGCTTCCCCTCATCTCATCTCTCGTAGATCGGCTTAAAGGTGCCAATATGTTCACTGCCATGGATCTCAGATGGAGATTCAACAATGTGTGGATCAAAGAAGGCCACAAGTGGAAAGGGGCCTTCATCACTCCGATAGGGGCCTATGAGCCCACGGTGATGTATTTTGGAATGTGCAACTCACCCACATTCCAGCAAATGATGAACGACATATTCAACGACATGTATGCCGTTCTCATCATCTACCTCAATGACTGTATGGTCTACACCAAGGGTAAGACCAAGACAGAACATGAGGCTATTGTCAAGGAAGTTCTAGGTCGTCTTAGGGAAAACGACCTCTACATCAAGCCCAAGAAGTGTCAGTTCTCGAAAGAGAAGCTTGACTTCCTCAGCATGGTCATATCTAAGGAAGGAGTCAAGATGCAGGACTTGAAGGTTGCTGGCGTCCTCGATTGGCCTACCCCAAGAAAGATCAAGGACATCCAAGGCTTCCTCGGACTCTGCAACTACTATTGCAGATTCATCCATGGATTCGTGGACATCACTCGTCCGCTCAACGACTTGACAAAGAAGATGACCCCGTGGCGATGGGGTAACAAAGAGCAGTCCACTATGGACTCTCTCAAGAACAAGTTCAGGACTGCGCCCCTCCTCGCATATCCTGACCAGGAAAAGGAGGTCCGGTTGGAGACGGATGCCTCAGACATCGCGACTGGAGCAGTGCTCTCCATCAAAGGCGATGATGACCTATGGTGTCCAGTATCATTCATTTCCCATTCCTTCAACAGCGCAGAATGCAACTACCCGATATATGACAAGGAGTTGCTCACTGTCATCCATGCTCTTGAAGAATGGCGACATTATCTGGTCGGCTGTCCTCATTTTGAGATCTGGACCGACCACAAGAACCTAGAGTACTGGAAGAAGCCCCAGGCTCTCTCTGGATGCCAGGCCCACTGGCATGAAGTCCTCCAGGAGTTCAACTACTCCATGGTCTACAAACCCAGCACAAGTAACGGGCGCACTGATGCCCTCTCTCATCGCCTGGACCATGGTGACACTGTGAAGGACCATAACGCCAACATTACAGTTCTCCCCACCACTCTCTTCATGAATCATGTGGAGCTCTCATCCACGTTTTACGACGCTTTCTCCAAGGCCTCAAAAGCCTTGGACCCGACTCTTGTGCCCGAAGGCTTCACTTGGAAGTCTTCGGATGTGGTATTCGCCAACTCCAAGGGCAAGGTCTTCATCCCCGAAGCCCTCCACCTGGAGTTATTCAGACTTTGTCACGACTCCCCGGTAACAGGTCACACAGGCTTCACACAGACACTGCACCTCCTCACCCACCATTTCACATGGCCAGGGGTTACCAAGGACGTTAGGGCGTATGTCAAGGGTTGCCAGACCTGCGCTACAGTCAAAGGGCAATCCTCCACCCCGGCTGGCAAAATCCTCCCTGTCCCTGTCCCTGCCCAACCTTGGGCAGACCTATCCATTGACTTCGTTACGGAGTTACCTCCGTCAGGTCCTTCTGGGTTTACAGCGGTTACGGTTATCGTCGACAGGTTCTCAAAAGAGGTAGTGTTCGTGCCATGTCACGACACCATCACCTCAAGAAACCTGGCCACGACCTTCTGTGACCATGTTTGGTGTCAGCACAGACTCCCCTCTTCAGTCGTCTTGGATCGTGGACCTCAGTTCATGTCGGAATTCACATCGGAGCTCTGCTTGCTCCTTAGTATAAAGCAGAAAATGTCTACGGCGTACCATCCACAAACGGATGGTCAAACAGAAAGAATCAATTGCAGCATGGAGCAATACCTTTGCTCCTATGTGGCCAAGAAGCAGGAAGATTGGGCCGAGTGGATCAAGCTCGCCCAATTCCATCACAACTCCTCCCTCACTTCGGCCACCGGTACCACCCCTTTTGCAGTCACCCACAAGTACTTGCCCTGGCTCGGTTTTGAGTGATCCTTGGACACCTTCGCAGGAGAGTTTTTGCAAGAAGCTCTCAGTTCTCACAAGGCCGTCACGCAAGCCTTGGAAGATTCCCATCAGCGCATGATTACCCAGGTAGACCACCTTTGGTCCGAAGCACCCGCATACTGGATTAGCCAGAAGGTTTGGCTATCCACTGATTGGCTCTCTTTGCTGTACCCCGCAAAGAAGCTCTCGCAAAAATGGATTGGACCCTATTCCATCACAAAGGTCCTCCCTAATGCAGTTTGGCTTAAGCTGCCAATGTTACGACGCTACCAGTTCTCCTGGTAGTACCAAGAGGTGATAGTGCGACAAGACCTAGCAGTAGGCACTCAGAAGTAGCCTAAAGTCTTAGAGAGATCCTTGGAAAGGGGAACGCCAGGAGATACGTGGTATTCACGTAGAACTAGCTGGGGTGCTAGGTTCTACGGCGGGGTCCCTATATACTAGTACAAGTGTGCTACGAGGCCAGAGATCCCTATAAGGGGACTCGTCTGGAAACCGGTTGGCACGAGGTAAGGGGGAGGCATACTACGATAGCGAAGAAATCCAGATAAGGAGTAAAGGTACCGGTCCTCGTGTAGAACG
>JBBPNB010000787.1:0-12389 GCA_038090635.1 Rubroboletus satanas | reverse complement strand
CCCTAGCAAACCGGAATTCAGGTTTAAATTCGGGCTCATGCAGCCCCTAATGCCTTTTCTCTCTTTCTTCTTCTCCGCATTCTGCCCCAAAGCTTACTACCCTAATCGCAAAGATTCTAAAGGTTTAAAAAGCCTTGAGCACCCTAATACCCTAAGAAATACCTGTTCACTCTACTATTTCCAACTTTCTCGTCGGCCCGAGCACCGACGAGCAAGATGCTCATCCCCAACGCTCTCGTTGCTCGAAGTTCCGGTTTGGCTACGCCTCAAGCCTGCAAGCCATTCTCAATCCACTCCAATGTGTGCATTGGAGACCTGATTGCGATAATAGGTATGTTTTGGATCTCACTGCTGCCGTCAATCCGTCATTTGAGGTATCGCTCTCCTGCTTGCAGCCTGCAGTCTCGCCGGTATTGGGTTTTTCTGCTGGGCCATTCATGCGATTCGCAAGATGCGCCAGTCCCCTTTCAACTACAGGTCTGAGGACAAAGGTAACGCGTGCTCTGGTTCCGTCACTCTACCCCTGATTGACCCTGGCGTTCGCAGAGAAATCCAATGAGAGCGAAAGGGTCGATCCCTATGTCCCATCGGCCTCCCGCAACTCGCCTCCTGTCCAGCGCCGCGCTATTCAAACACCCAGGCTTCCCGAGCGCGTGCGAACTCGGTTTGCCTTGTCTGAGCCTGGAGAGGGTTTCTGCAGGTCTTCGACCCCTATTTCATCTGACACCTCCTCTGCGCAAGGGTCGATGACCACGCCGCGCGCCCCTCGTCTCCCCCCACCTGCGGGTGGGCAGTCTCGGAGGATCCCTCCACACAGTTCAGGCCGTCGTGGATCGCCCACACGAGGTGGAGTTTATGGTGAAAGATTCGAGTATGGAGCGAATGGTGAATACATCAGGGATGTTAGCCCCTCGCGTGCGAGGGGTTCGCCACCGCACAGGTCTGGCAGTGGCCACAGATCTCATCAATACACGGGACGCATGAACGACCCTACGATGTATGCTCACTAAGGGTCCCTGTCAGACAAGTCAGACAATGCGCGTATGTTCTGTCGCTGCAGGGCTGACGACAGGATATTAATGTCATCGCATAGATTATCAGCTGATTGGCTTACCTACGTATTTACTTACTATATGTGCATGTACTCAATTGTTCCCGAAATCAATGTGGCAGGTGACTGTTGCTCCACGATATGATGATCCGGGACATCGCCAGCGACGTCGGACACGGGCACGCCATCGAGTCACTGACCGAGCAGCGCATCGTCCACAAAAGAGACCAACATATGTACGCCAGCGGCCCTGGTGATGTCACGTCTCATTACGGCCCCCACACGTCGGATTTCATGCCACGTCACGGTAGTCGCCGTGTCAAATAGGTCTTTCGAACACAAGTTGAGCCAAGTGTCAGATGCAGTGTCAGGTATGTGGCCCGGAGTACCCCGTACCCAACATATGAGAAGAGGCTTGATAAGGCCGACTACTGTAAGGTGCTGATATTTCCGGACCATATCACACATGACTTTTTCAGAGCAAATATAATCACCCTCGTTCACCCATCTCGTCTGGGACTTTTCTCTCGGGTTCTGGTCTTCCTTTACTGCCATGTCCGCTGCCTTCTCTGGTGTTACTGCCCGCCTCTTCAACCATCTTCCAAAGCGAAATGTGACCGGAGAGGTCTCTTTGTCTTTTTTCTCTCTGATCTTTCCCAAGCTCACCTGCTGACAGGGCGGTCTCATCACTGGAACAAACCCTGCAGCCTTTACGACCTCGGATCCCTTGAGGTTATGGATCGTCCAAGTCGGTAAGTCACTCGTACCAAACCTCCCGTCACTTCTTCGATGCTAGGTAGGTATTATTATCATCATGGCCCAGCTGCTCTCCCTTGGCCTCCGCCGTCTCAGACAACCAAAGGTCATTGCGGAGGTGCTCGGCGGTATTCTGCTAGGTATTCTATCTACGTTGCTATCCCTCCTTTGCTCAACTCGCTTTTCACCAGGCCCAACTGCATTCGGAAGGATACCAGGCTTCACAGAAAACATCTTTCCTTCCATATCACTCCCATACCTATCCCTCGTGGCTAATATCGGTCTGTGTCTGTTCCTTTTCCTCGTTGGTCTCGAAATCGACACGAACGTCATCAAGCGCAATGCACGCATCTCAGTCATCGTATCCTTGGCTGGCATCGCTCTTCCCTTTGGTCTCGGTGCCATCCTCTCCATCCCTTTATACCACCACTTCATCGATTCGTCCGTCCACTTCACCTACTTTATGCTCTTCACAGGTGTCGCATACTCGATCACCGCATTTCCTGTTCTCTGTCGTATCCTCACAGAACTCAAATTGCTCGATACGCACGTCGGTATCATCGTTCTCTCCGCCGGCGTCGGTAATGACATCGTTGGCTGGACGTTACTCGCTCTGAGCGTTGCACTCGTGAATGCCGGCTCCGGCCTGTCCGCGTTATGGATTCTGATCGCCTGCGTCGCCTTTACTGTCTTTCTCTTGTTGCCGGTCAAATTCGTCATGCGCTGGCTAGCGCGCAAGACAGGTAGCACAGAGAATGGCCCCACCATGTTTTACATGACCGTCGTCATGATTCTTGTTTGGGCCTGTGCCTTCTTCACCGATGCTATCGGCGTGAATGCCATCTTTGGTGTGCTGCACGGTATCTGGTCTTCACCCCCCGTCTAACTCATCCGTAGGTGCGTTCCTTGCCGGACTTGTGGTTCCGCGAGAGGGTGGTCTCGCGATCACCCTAACAGAGAAACTTGAAGACATGGTCTCGATCGTCTTTCTTCCACTCGTATGTATTTCATCTTGGTCGTCGGTTCCATCCTCAACATTGTCATGTAAAGTACTTTACGTTGTCTGGCCTGAACACGAATCTCGGATTGCTCGACAATGGTCAGCCTCCTCGACGAACTCGTTTTGCGTGGTTGTTGACACCCCACTGATAGGTATTACCTGGGCCTTCACCATTGCTATCATCGTTCTTTCCTTCTCTGGCAAGTTTGGTGGATGCACGATTGCGGCCAGAGTGGGGGGTTATGGCTGGCGTGAATCGAGCACGATCGGTGCATTGATGAGCTGTAAAGGGTTCGTCGTCAAATGCTTATCCATCTTTGCTTTTGCTCATCTTTGGTAGTTTGGTCGAACTCATCGTCCTGAACGTGGGACTTCAGGCAGGTATCCTTTCGCAGAGGGTCTTCTCCATGTTCGTCCTCGAAGCACTCACTCTGACATTCATCACCACCCCCCTCGTGACGGCGCTCTACCCGCCTGAGCGCCGCGTTCGGGTCGATGCGACTGCGCCACCCATGCAAGGCGATGAGCGTGGACAACCTGATGAAAAAGCGTCCATCATCACCGAAGAGCAACCTTGGCGCCATCGATTCACCGTCGTCCTCGACAAACTCGATCACATTCCGGGTGCCATGGCACTCACGAAGCTCGTCCTTCCGCCACGCGGTATCCCGTCTGACGCCATGTCGACCACGACGACGACCCACACGATCGACGAGCTGATGAAGATCCCTGATGTCAGCGTGGAAGCGCTGCAGCTCATCGAACTCTCCGATCGGACGTCTGCCATGATGAGATCGTCGGTTGCTGACAGTTTGATCCACACGGACCCCGTACTCGGTATATTCCGGATGTTTGGCGAGCTGAACGAGCTGGCTGTCACGACGTCGCTGTCGGTCGTCCCGTATGACGATTTCGCGCACAGCGTTGTGGAGCACGCACAGAGACATGGGTCTCACCTCATCTTGCTTCCATGGCTACCGCCCACTGCTCCGACGGTCGTCGATGCGCCGGATATCGGCATGGGCGGGGGCGGGGGCAGTCCCACCAAGGGCGACCACAACCCGTTCGACGTCCTCTTTGGCAGCGTCTCGGGGAGCAAGACGGATAAATCCCCCTCGGCGGTTCACTCCCAATTCGTACGCGGCGTGTTCGCACAGAGTAAGGCGGACGTGGCCTTGTTCATCGATACGGGCGATCGATCGGGTGTCCGCCTCGGGGGGTCTATGCATGTTTTTTTGCCGTTCTTTGGGGGACCGGACGATCGGCTGGCGCTCGAGCTTGTGGTGCAGCTTTGTTTGAATCCGAGAATGACGGCAACGGTGGTGAGAATGGTGAAGCGCGAGGGGGAGGTGGACGCAGGTGGGCGTCTGGGAGGGGAATTGGAACGACCGCCTATGGCGCATTTGGGGGACAAAGTGAATGCGAGCGGGCCGAGGGGGCTTATCCCACACGACGAGGATGCTACGGTGACGTCGGTACGTTTTGTGCGATGCTATCCATGACTTGGAATGTTTGTTCAACGGATTGACGGCTGGGCATCTCTTCTCCCTCCCCTCTCTCGTAGACAACCGGATTCCAGGATACGATGTATGGTCGACAGACGACCCAGATGCGTCTTCAATCTGAAACAGCCGACAACATTGCGTGGTCTAAATATGCCTCCCCCTCCTGTTCGCCCGACATCAACACCAACACCCACACCAACGCCACCACCCCCGTCCCCCGCGACGCCCTCTCGCGCATCCACTTTTCCGACGCACACACCCCAACACCGGTACACGCCGCCATCCGTCACGCCCGTGCCCTTCGTGAAACTTCGCCCCGACTGCTCGTCGTCGCTGGCCGGTCGAGACGACTCGCGAGGGAGAGTCATCACGCGGAAATGAAGCAGGTGCTGGAGACGTGTCCGTCTGGAGTGGGACTGGAAGTGATGCGGAAGACGATTGGGGATGTCGGGACTACGATGGTGGTGTCGGCGGGGTCGGCGAGTGGGGTGATGGTAGTGCAGGCTGCTGAGGTAGCTTTTTTGGATTAGGTGTGGAGAGGGGAAATGATGGTAGGACGTTGAATGCTCAATGATCGTAAGGCCGCTGTATGTAAACACCCACGTGAATTAGCTTATTGATACGATACCGTCGAGCGTATAATCTTGCTTTACATCGTAATCACCCATGTTTTCAAGTCATGCTCGGGAGTCGGTCTTAATTGGACTCGATCTGCGAGGGACGGGTTGGGTACAGTAGCTAGTGGTCATTGAACAGGTATACAATAGGAGAGATACCGGTAAAGGAACCAGGGAGGAAAGATGTTCATCGCACCGTTCATACCTCCTTTTTCTTGTCCTTCTTCACTTTCTTGTCCTTCTTGAGCTTTTTCTCCTTTGATGGACCATCCTGTCGGAGGTTTGTCAACACAAGGGAAGACGTCAAAAAAGGACACACCTCTGTTATTGCCACGGCAGCCTTCTCCGCCTTCCTAGCAGCCTTTTTGAGCGCCTTCTTCTCCTCCTTGGACAACTTGATCTGCTTGGCCGGCGGTTCGTCCTCATCCTCTTCCGCATCGCTCTCGCTGTCGACGTCCATCGCCTCGCTTGCCCGCCGCTTCTTTTCTTTCTTCTTGTCCTTGTCCTTATCCAGCTTTTTCCCCTTGACGTTTTCCTTTTCTTTCCCCTTGTGCTTGTGCTTGCTCTTTTTTGGCGGCGGTGATGCCTCGATCAGAGGTAACACCGGCTCAGCGTCCTCCATCTCCACATCACCATCCCGTTGTCGCATCTCGTTCTCCTCTTCCTCTTCGTCCTCGTCGAGTGCAAGGTTATCCAACACCCGGCGAATCGCGTCTGTATTCTTCATAGGCGGTGCACCCGTTTCGAAAAACGCGAGACGTTCTTCGACTTGTGCACGAAGGGCTTCACCGAATTTTGGCGTGGGATTGTCTAGACAAGGGATACACTCGTTGGCGTCCAAACGCAAACAGAAAAGAAAATCGAAGAGGAAGGGGATGGAACGTACCCGTATAACAGTCTATCCGCGATGCAATCGAACACTTGTTGGCCAGGAACCGTGATATTCGGCCCTTGTGTTTCGCGTCGGCGCGACCAATAAAGGAAGAGTGGTACAGGAGCCCGTACTAGGGTCACGTGAGATGAGATGAATAAGGATGTCGGTGTCAAAGTGTAAGCCGCCTCGCTCACCTTAGGCGTGTTCCCTTTTGTCTTGAGTGCTCGGAAGAGGGCCTTTTCGGCGCCGAGGATCTGGACGGTCGAGGCGGGGTATTTGCTGAGATTGGTCAGACTGCCTGCGTGACTGATGAGTCGTGCGCCGATGCGCTCTCCGAGGAGTGCCGTTAGCGAGGGTGCGACAAGGTTCATTTTTTCAGATAGATAGGCGACGAGGGATTTGCGGTAATCGGCGATGGAGACGACACGGGCGGCAAAGGCGGAGATGTTGAGCATGTCGATGTCAGAGATGGACGATCCCATCGAGCCACGGGATGCGTCGAGGATGTTTTGTGCGAGCGTCGCGTTGTTGTCGACGATGGTCGTCATTTCGGGGAGTTTGTCCTCTGTCAATGTATCCTTGTCCCCAATGAACTGCGCGAGAAGTGCATATTGGTAATTATCCGGCACGAGCTTGATGAGTTCGGGAAAATGATAGCCATACCACTCCCGGATGCGCATCGCGAAGAGGTTGACGTCCTTGTCGAGTTGATCGAGAAGGGCAATGGCTTGGATGATCATATTGTCCACCCGGTTCACATTGAACTTGAGTTTTGCGCGGGAAAAGGAGTGGCCGAGACCGAGTTGGGCTTTGACGAGGTCGTTGGCGTCGAGACCTTTGAGGAGTTTATGGGCGTGTTGACGGATGCCGCGGAGGACTTCTTGGACGTCCTCGGAGGCGTCGCATTTGAGGCCGGTGCCGTCCGAGATGGCATTGGCGAGTGGAGCATCATGGACGATGAGCTTGACTTTGGAGGATTTCTTTCCGCCCTTGGAGAGATTGAGCTCGAGGAGGGATTTCAAATGGTCGTTCAATATGCCTGGTCAACCCAAAAGCGCCCACCCCTCATAAGCCAAAGAGAAAAAGCAGACACGTCAGAATAAATCAAACCACCACACGCACCCTCGGATATGTCGTTGATGTTCTCGAGCGCATCAGCAGCGCTCTTGAACGGGGAAAAGCTGAGGAGCGAGACCATCTTGGCGAAGTTTGAAAAGTCGTTGATCGAGTCTTGGACGGCCTTGGTTTGTGAGCCGACTACATCGTGGAGTTTGACCTCGAAGATGGCATAGCCCGAGGCTGTCTCAAAAAGCGCGTGCGTCGCCATCGTGTGTGCGCTGCTCGCCGTGTGCGACGTCGACCGATGGTCCCGTTAAAATTTGGTGGCTGATACACAAGACCTGTTTTGGATATTTGTTCACACGGTTCCTCATCGGATAAGAACCGGCCCGTATACAAGAGCCGCAGGCCAAGTGTGTTGGAAACTGTGCAACGGTGTTTGCACACTTCAACCACTGCCATGTTCATCGTTTTGAACGTTTTGGGGACGTCTGGGGCTGTCTTCCGCTTCTTAGCGTGTAAGTCTTGGCTGTACTGAAATTTTCGCCAGGGCCGTTGTTGGTTGACGCCGTGGTGCTGCGGACAATGAGCGTGCGTTCGGGGGCAGTGTGAACAGGAGGGGCCGCTGCGGGTCGCATCATATGGAAGACGAAGCCACCATCGCATTTCCCCCCAGATTGGCTCAAGGCATGGGCCAGACCCAAGGCAAGAACTCAACGACGGCGAGTCGCGGCGAACGTTCCTTTTTCCGTCTCTTTACTGGGCCACCGGCAGGATGCATTCCGTCCTTGCGTTTTCCTCGGCGTCATTCCCAAACGACTCGGCCAGTCGGAACATGATCTTCGTCGCCCATTTGTTCCAGAATAGGATATTATTTCTATCACAGAAACACGAAGAGAGTGTGTTGTTGACACGGATCTGTTAATCGGCCGATGATAACACGTTGTCATCTGCCTCACCGTGTAATCTCAAGGCGCTTCCAGCGGCCATCAGCCCTATTGTTGCCTCCTGCAGGCAAGCCATCCCGATCTTGCCCCCCAGCACGAGGATTGATACAGGAAATGCCATCGCATGTCAGAGTCAACAGCGCGTGGGCTTCATACGATCTCAGACAAAGGTTGGCGATTGCCCGCGTTTTTGGCCAGGCCTCATTTTCCGGGTGCGTCACGGGCTGGTTCGCACCTGCCTAAACGGGGGCCGCAGCGTCCAGGATGTTCCAGATCGTGCATGGGGCATGTCTTGTACCTGAGTGAAGTACCCCATGTGTACGCGGTGTCCAAGGTTGCTGTGGGCAAGGGGCAAGGAGAGCTTCGAGAAGTGTTCTGTGGTGTTGGACTGCATTGATTTATGTGCGCCTATTCTCGGGCCGTTCTATCAGACGCACATGGAATTGACTCGAGCATTGCAGGACCCTGACGCGGCTGTGGCCATGGTAGGTCACGTGCTGCATGTGATTGGACGCATTTTATTGGGTCCAAGCTTGATATATAATTACAGAGGCCGCCTCGTGTTTAGCCTCGAGGAGGACTTATAACTCGCGTCTCCCCCTCTCCCCTCTCTTGTCCGCGTACATTTAGGTCCCAGGAGCTCGACTGCGCGGGCCACTGCGGTCATCCCCAAACCGCACTAGTTCGTGGTTCGGTTCCTACTTTCATATAGGTGCGATCGTTCTCGATGCCATACAACATCGCAAGGCTCGCTCACAGTGACACTCAAGGGTCCATTCTCCCCACATCACATCACTCCACCCCCGCTTTCGTTCTGCCACGACACTTTTCTATTTGATCACGACCGTCATGCCCAAGTCTCACTACTCACCAACCAGCCCAAATTTCGTCCCGGACACCCCAAAGTTCCGAACGATGTCCCTCCCAGAGGAGCCGCGCGCAGGCCCCTCCCGTCCTGCAACAAGTGCCGGCATGCGGCGGCCGCAGACCCCCGCCATGGTGCCCTCATCATCCAGGGCCAATCCCACTGCTGGACAGCCCGCTAAGCCCCCGAGGTCCATTCTCAAGGGAAGCAAAAACTCACAGCCTCGCGACTCGTATGACAGCGAGGGGGAGATGCTAGTTGCCAAAAAGGTTGCTTGCTCTCGGTACAACGTCCCCAACGTGTTGCCCCCAGGATCACACTTGGGTAAGTACGCGATTCCGCCTCCCCCTTATCATTCTCCCTTCTTCCCACGCTCAATATCGTTACATACACCTTATCTGTTCATTGGTGGCAGTGCCCATGAAACAGCCCGCGTTCGATCTGCATTGGCAGCTGCTTCCCTTTGATGCACGACGATCGAAGCGACTCCTTCGCTTTGATATGGCCTTCTCGGTGGATGAAATAGTCTTCCAGGACCCTGGTCGTCGGACGAAACTCTCCGAGGTCCAGCTCGACAAACCCGCGGCCAATGACACCATGACCAAGATGCTCATCACGTTCGAACGCAAGCCGTTCTCTTGGGAGGTGGACGTCAAGAACGCCCACGGGATCCGTTGCCGAGACGTGTTCGAGGCAATACACAAGACCTTCGACGAGCAGCTCACTCTCGAGGAGCGGAGGCTGGTCCGCGACCGCCGGGCAGTCGACGAGGCCTTCCGACTCCGCTGCAAACTTGCTCCCGGCCTTCCAGAGGTCGAGCGTTCCTTTGGATGGAAGAGGGTTGACATCCTTTGCCATCAGACGGTCTTCCTTGGCTTAACTCAACCGAAGTCTGGCAGCGACTGGGTCCTACACCTCGGTACACTTCCTCATATCCCCGGTCTGTCATGTTGAACACTTGACGATTTCTATGTATGCTCACGATCACACGGTACGTACGCATCTTTAGCACTTATTGCGACATCAAACTCACCCCCCTGATCAGGACTGGCTCCCGATATACATGTGCACGTTCCTTCATATTATCAACCACACCCATGTCAGTCACCACATTCGCATCATCGCATGTTTCGTTGTCTTCTTTGATACCCGCTCGTTGGTCTATTACCTACATCCAGTTTACGTTTATTGTACCGTGGTACTTGTTTCAGTGGCTCCATTCAGGTGCCACTAGGCAGGTCAGGCGTTCCGACGATCGCCTTGCCTCGCACATGTTTATCCCTCTTTCCCCAGACGCAGCTTTGCGTCTGTACGCCGTTTCTATTCCTACCTTGAGGTCATGTATGATTCGGGACATTCTAGCGTTAACTCGCGTTCCCCGTTCCTGGTGTTCGCTTTCCTCGTCGCCATCAGTCTTCACACAACTACTCACAGAATGAATGAACACGGATCTCATCCGATAGGGCAACGCATATCTGCCTATCTACAACATGCGGTATTTGAAACTGCCACGCACGATGGCCCACTGCCGACCGGCCGGACGCCCTGAACCTCTCTGGACGTCGCGGCGAGTGATCGCGTGGCGCAGTCGTGGCCAGCGGAGAACTTGATAGAAGACCAGAGAAGGGTCCACGAAAGGACACGAGACCCAAATAACCCGTATACGACCGCGGGGACGCGTGCTAAGATGTTATTGATAGAGGAGCGCCGAGAATCCGAAGCCGACATGTGATGGGTGGACCTGGATGCATATTACAGGGGGCCGTATTTGGAACGCTGGAGCCAAAAAGTGTAAAAAGAGGATAAACTGATGGACACGCATACGATTTGGTTTCCATACCACCTGCCGCGTGTGTTGGCCGGTGCTGAAACATTGGATGGGCGTGATGTGGGAGTGACTTGTGAATGCAGACAGTGATTGTGGAATGCGTTTTCTCTTTCTCTTTTTCTCTTTTTATGTTCTGATTTTGATGGAACGTGGAGTACCCCAAACTCAAATACGAGGGTGTCCCCGAATCCGGGAAGTTGGTCCCGAGGTGGAGGAGAGAACTCGAACGGCTAATAATTAACTCACGTTTGAAATTGGGGGAGGTGTGGCGATTGGATGGTAGAGGTTTCACTGATAGACTGGACTGGACTGGGTCATTAGCACTCTAGCTTCGATGGGGGTGCCTGCATGAGATCGGTATTCTGTGAGAGACTACCTTGCCGGAGGGGAGGTGGGAGGTGGGGCCCGTCGATCAATCGCGTGTCAAGCACGCGTGGCGTTATGCCACTCACTGAAACGTGTTGGATACCTTTCAGCAAGATGGGCCCATCCCAATTGTCCCTAATGAACTTCAAGTCCTCCCACGTCCTGAAAACGCCCGAATTGGTCTCGGCGACCCACTCCTTGCCCAACAACACCCCCCTTGCGGCATCTGAGTCGCCCTTTTCCAAAGCCGCTTCCCTGATCTCGTCAACCTCGAGCGGGAATTGGGTATACTCGGCTTGGCGCGCTTCAAGACCGAACTGCTTCATGAACACAGGGTCAGACGTGCCGACTTGAACGCCGACGCCGTGGATGAATGGGAGATACGCGGTTTTCATGTCGTGAAGACGCCAACCAAGGATCTGAGTGTCGAGCGTGATCACGAGCGCCGTAAACCCGTTCGCTTTCACTCGTTTCAGTAAGGAGACGGTGACTTCTGAGGTACGAGGCCTAGAGGTTCCCAAGAGTGGTGAATAGGTTCGCTAGAGGCAATTACCTGCATGAGATCGGTACTATTCGAAAAAAAAATGAGAGAGAGACTGCCCTGCCGGAGGGGTGGGAGGTGGGCCCGGGTCGATCAATCGCGTGTCAAGCACGCGCGGCGTTCTGGACCGGGAACGAGCGGACTAGATCAAGTCTACGCCCATCGACACTCTATAGGAAGACACTGACCGTTGACGCTGTCAACAGTCGAATGTCGAATGTCGATGTCGGCCTCAACAAGGCGCGGTCGTCCGACAACTTTACGATTGGGACTCGGGAAAAGCTAATCCCCCAGTGTGGATGGTCGTGTATTTGGGATTTGGGTACGACGGCCCGTAGCTTGGCTGCTACCCTTGCGTTCTCGGCTGTAGACTTCGACGTCCAATTTCCAAGTGCGAGAGGTGACCAGCAGGGATCCTGGCAAGTGTAATTTGGAATATTTTATTTACTTAAATAAATAGATAAATGACTTATGCAATGCGGCAATCACCGTGACATTATCTTTGGTGAGCCTTCCGAGCTACAGTGCATCCATCTTTATTCGATACTCTACTACTCGCTCAGCAAGGCAGCACACAGCAGAAGATGCTGAGGTCCAATGACTTTGTACATAAACTCGAGTAATGGAAGCCAAGCGAGCAGATAATGCTCGCCATATCCGAACATTGTCACATTGACTGTGAGGCAGCGACTGGGGGGAGGGTGAAGCAAACGCGAAGTCTTCACTAGCTTACATTCAACTTGAAAAGCGAGACGTTTGAAGGCGGTACTCGATCGTCCGGTACGTACGTTACTCGTTGTCGGTTTTTAACCCTACTTAGTCTCCGAGACATGTCGCAACAAACCGAACAAGAACTACGCCGGCGCATTGCCAAGATGGAGAAGGACATCGTCTACCCTATTCATCGATGCCTTGTCTGCGCTCCTTCTGATACACCCACCTACAATAGATCAATACAAAACAACCCTTTCCAAGCTCTC
>JBBPNB010000786.1:309-12401 GCA_038090635.1 Rubroboletus satanas | reverse complement strand
GGGCCAGTAGTAGTCAAAGAAGTCATCTCCTTGTTGATATCCTGCTCTGCCACAACATACATACATACATAGTAGATCTATAAAACTTTGTATGAGATAAGTAAATAAAGACGAGCCAATACTTAGTAGTTCCTGAGTTCCATCTCAAGAAACTCATGCTCATATTCCCAAGTTGTGGTGAGCAGCAACAGGTTGTACAGCCAATAGGGTTCCAGTACTAGGGAAGTTCATGGCTGTCCAGTCCTCTAGTCTGATGGCAATGATAGATCCAGGGGTCTGCAAAAATAAATAAAGAGAAGCTTGGTGGTATGGGATGGATCATGGATATTGGTAAGTCCACAACCACAGCCAAGCTTGTGCTTGGGGCAGCTGTCACAAGGCATCATGCCACTGACCAAAAGTGAACAATAATGCAGAGGTGAGAATCCAGTGCTGTAAAGGAGCACTTCACCCTGAATTACATGCTTTCTGGTGGGGAACTTACCATCAGGGACCTTTTTTGGTGAATATGGTGAATATAGCAAGAGGTTTGCTTTGAACACCATACAATGGGAATAAATGATGCTGGCTAGGAGATGATGATGGATTTTAGGAGTGAATGAATTAATGAATGACTTCTATTAGGAGGGATAGTTGGATTTGGCTAACTAAACTCTACTAAATAAGCTCCGGTGGCTACACCTTGTTAGCCCAAAGGGAAACAAAAAAAAAAAGAAATTAAAGTAGAGAGTGGAGGTGGTCAGGTAAAGGAAAGACGAAGGACTATAAGGAGTGGTAGAGGAGGCCGACACTTTACAGAGGTGTCACAGGCTCACGGTCAACAAACGCACCGCAGCGAGTGATAATGCATGTCCCAGTGATAAAGACAAAAACGTCGTTGTCTCACAAGAAACCAGCATCGTCGTTTTCGACGCCTGATTACATTATGGTGATAAAAACGTATTGGTTCGTCCGGAAATAGATAGCCCGGTGGATTTGTCAGATAGACAAAAATTAGATCACCAACGCGACCACGCGGTGAAAGTTTCTTGGAATCCATCTTGGTTGTATTCCTCGTTGATGATACCTTGTTCTCCGATCGTGAGCTGGTAGGTCGTGCCAACGGTCGAGATGCTGTAGAGCATGATCGTTGACTCATCATCGATGTTGAGGATCCCGTTTTGACAGGTGTAGTTGGCAAGGCAGCTTTGAGTGTAGTTCTGAACGTCAGGAATGAGCATCCAGTCGAGTCCGAGTGTGAGATGGTTTGGTCATACCTGGAAGAAGCTGTAGAACCCAGCACCTAGTGGGAACGGTAAGACAATCCTCGGTCTGAACAGATGAATGATCTTACCAAAGAGCGTAATGTCCCAGGACTGCTGCACATACATGGCCCACGCCATAGGGCTTGAAGAATTGTACGCGGGATCATAGTAGTACGAGTTGATCTGGTAAGGCTGGGGGGCAGGTGGGACCGGTTGATAGTAGGGCTGGTTTGATTACAGTTCAGGAAACATGCAAACCGTCATAGATCGAGTCTTACAGTCTCGGTTTGCGCGAATCCAATCCAGTGATTTTGTACAGCGTGCAGATTATATTGGTAGAGAGAACAGTGCTCAGCTGTAATTGGAAATGAGATAGTGTCGAGGTTTGAAGTCTAGCACACTTACACGCTGTGATATACAAACGTCAGTAATGTGTATATTCTCAGACAAGTGGAACGACTTACCAGTACCAATCATCCACACTGGCCCGAAAGATTCTGACAGTATCCCGCGCCCGGAGAAAATACTTGTTTGGCGTCCTTCAGGGTCATCGAGGTCGTGGTCAGCATTCCAAATCCAGGTTCCCTACAGCAAGTCAGCAAAAGGTTCCAAGTTGACGTCGATAAACTACCCACCTCAAGGTATGCACTAGACCCCTGGGTTAGGTGCAAGCTCATGAACGCGGCCTGACAATCAGGACTAAGGTTGCCCGCAGGGCATTCTGGATATTGTAGGTTCGTACCAGCAGCTAAAAGGAAGAAAACGTTAAGTCGCATACATCGATCGTCCCTCGATAAATACCTCCGCCGAGACTGAGTTCGAACGAGGGTCAGATAATTTCGACAATCAAGTACTCGGACGTACCGGAAATAAGTGTCCCACATGCCTGCACCACCCTGCTGATCCCAAGGTTGTTGTACGTTCCACTCGACAAGGATAGCACCAGGTGCTTTGAAGGCTAAGTTAAGGGCAGAGGTGTAGGCCTTGAACAACATACCAGGTCCGGCGGTGGAGAAGATAATGTCCGTAACCTCCAAGATCCCATTGCTCCAAGGCGCACCGGCTTGTACCATCACTCTAGGGTTGTTCTGGTCCCGGAAGTTAGCGCCACCACCGAGGATAACCGACCAGGCCTCCCCCGTAAGTTGCGAACCGGCAGGAATGTAAAGGGTATCCGTGATATAGTATGTTCCGGCATCGAAGAAGATGAGTTTGCAACCAGCAAACTGTCGAATATATGTTCAGCGTGGCGTAACGATGGTATCCTTCAAAGCGCACCATATTAAAGATATTTTGCAGGGCTGCGGTATCGTCGGTGTGACCATCACCAACTGCACCATACGACTTCACGCTAACAATCTGATCCAGGGAATAATCGGGATACTGTGGATGTCCCTTGCCAAATATGTTGCCCTGCGAGTCGATGATGTTCCATGGCTTTTGTGGTGGTTCGATAGATCCTTGGGTATAACGAGGTAGCCCAGCATCCCCGACGTACACGTTACCTTGGGCCCAGGAGTTGATACGCATCGAATTGGTGGACCCCTCGAGCACAATCTCGCCACCTTCGACCCCGACTGCAACTGGAACATTGTACAGCTGGACATTATTTAGCACAATGGAACCTGCAAGTGTGCCGTTGCTCGGCGTTGTGGTTTGGAGAAAAACAGGGGTATCCACTACTGTCACATCGATGATGGCTTCAGAGCCAACAGTCTTGATAGTCATCAACAAGATGCACAAAGACCATGGGTAGCAGACACTCACCTGAGATGCAGCGGATGTTCCACCAGTCGTCAGACTAAAGCCGACCTGAATGTTGATGGAATGTCAGGGAATGGAAAAGCTTATAGACGTCTGTATATACCGAGCAATTGTTGATGAATACATGCTGGTAAGTCCAGCCTACCCAAGACGTGGGCATGTATCACACACGAGACAAAAACCAAAACCATACCCCAACTCCATGCAGCATCGATACCTTTAGGGAACATCAGAGTGATAATGGAAAGGCTAGAGATAATATACTCACCAACAACCGCATTATTGACAGTGATATTCCGTACAGTGAACTGTTGGTTGCCAACAGTAATCCCAGTTTTGCCTACCACCATTAACTGACTTGAAATCTAGACAGAGATAGGACATACCTCCATTGAAAATGATATCTGCAAGCGAGTTTTGAGCATAGGTCTCTGCGAAAGATGAATTACATACCACCCATGAAACCACCACTGACGTGTGAAGTGAGTATTACGTCCTTTGCGTTTCAAGGGCCCTTTCTCACCTTCCGTTCTCCATGTAAAGCCCTGGAATGTAGATGCGAGTTCATCGTTCATCGAACATTGATTCAAAGCATGGAAAGCTATACCTTGGTGCTGTGTGCCATTGTCTTGTGACATTTCCACAACGACATTGATCAGTGAGGTAGCCTGCGATACTTGCCAATGGAGACCAATTGCAGGTGCAGTGGCATTCACTCGGCGCAGATCGATGACCAGATTGCGCACGGAGCGGTAACTGAGTGAAGCAAAGCGTTAATATCAGGGTGATCACTGCAGGTTATTTGACACACAAGTTGTCTTGATTGATGAACCACTGAGCGCCACCACCGTTGGGGACATACGGATCGGCATCTTCAGGATTTCGTAAATATAAAAAAAGCCGATATGGACGCCGTAATACTTACCGATGACAGCAAACCCAGTGAAATTTGAAGACGCGAGGAGAGTTGGGGGGGTTCTCGCGTCGCCAATCATTTGGGTATAGTAGTATGTATTGATGGCAGAGGACACCAGATATTCCCTGTCAGTCTATATTCAACAGGCAGTCGCGCAGGCGTTAGGTTTTCATACCCAGGCGGAAAATATACGACAGCAGGGGTAAGGCTTGGAAAACGTCTGTGAGTGAAATGGGGCCATAGGTAGGCAGCACTCACGTTGATGATTGACATCCATAACCACAACGATTTTCCTCGGACATCGCAGCGCTGACAAGAAAGTTCAGTAAAGTGAACTATGCACGAAAACCAGACGTCGAACTTGATTGCTGCGGTGTCATCGGTCATACCATCACCTTTGGCCCCGAAATCTTGTACATTGCGAAAGACTTGGTAGGTTATGTTGGGATTGAACGCGGAAGTTCCCTGGTGTTTGATGTTTTGCAGCCAATACGGCACCCCTGGCGCAGCCTGACCGGTTGTTAACGGTGCTGAGCAAGACGAACCAAGGCCGGAAACGAAGGGCGCTACGAGCAAGCACGCGCTCGCGAACAGTAATGTGAGACCAGGACGTCTGTGCATGGCGACGAATTGCCCCATGGGCAAACAGCGTCTTTATAAAGGGCAACGGGGCCCAGGCGATGGCAGAAAGAGAGTGTGCAAAGTGTGGGTTGAAAGTATTTCCAGCTTATTCGGGTTCTATTCATGGCCAGGGTGGCGAGGGCGCGAATATTCAAAGGAACGGATAAAACGCGAAGAATGTGCGGTTCCTGTGCTGTACGTATTGATGCGCTTGACGGGGATCCAAGGCGGAAGTCTTGGTCGGCTCTGAATTGTACGTTTACACTCTCCCCCGTGAATACCACGTTCAAAGACAGTTAGAGGCGCACTGAGGCGGCTGCCACAAGCTGATAGACTGATTACAAATGGGGCAGCGTGTGGGACCCAAAGCAGTCAGATGGGCACGAAGAGAAGACACGGCAGTGGGGAGCGCATGGCTTCTATCCGAGGCCGAATGTTAATGGCATGGATGTGGGTCGGACTACACCAACAAGATCGCATTGGTGGTGTGTAGAGTAGTGTTACTGAGCGTCTCTTAGACTAAGAGAAGCGACGTCGCGAACGCCACCGTCAACTACAGTAGCTCGGTCAACTCCGCGGTTCGAACCGACTCATGATTAGCACTCACACGAGGATCGGCTGATAGGCTATGCTACGGTCCGTGGATTATCGTTTATCTGACAGAGGAGGAAGTTGACAACAGTACTTACGAAGTTCCTGCGTGTATTGCAGTGAGCAGTGCAAATCAGTTCGCAACCATGAATTCTTGGTGGCGACCGCTAACTTGGTGTGGGCAGGCCCTAATGGCTGAGCAGCCTCATATATGGCTCGTTGGCCATAATTTTGAGAATATTTTTCGGAATATCGGAACCTTTTTGTCATTATGTAATCACCACTTGTCAAATCCGGCTGTTGTCTGACACGATGATGTAATATTTCCATTTTTGGGACAAGTGTTGAGTTTGTTGTTCGTAACGTCCCGGCCTCTCGTCTCATATAAGTATCCGTCGCCCCCTTCTGTTTCCTGCTTTCATTTCATCCTCTTCTGCGCGTTGTATTCAAAGGCATCTGGGATGTCCTCTGAAGCATTATTTGTCTATCCTCATCTCCCTCCCACCACCAATATCCTCGGTCCACAGCAGCGCACACGTCTTCTGCGCTCGACGAGGAAGATCGGCACCGTTCTGGGAACCACGCCGTATCTTTTGGAAAACGACACATCGTTCACGATGCTCCCACTCGGGAAGACCACTTCTAGAGTGTTAAAGCGGCAGGGTTCTCTTTTTACACACCACCAACACAGTTCGTCATCCATTGCATCCAGGTCTACCTCTACCACCTCGTCGCATCATCCTTTCCCATCCACATCGTCTATCAACCTACCCCAGAGCGTCGCCCCGGGTACGCAGAGCACCGAATCGCTCCCGACGAACGCTCCCAGTTTATCCACCACTCGCAGGCGCCGTCTGGGTGATAAAGCACCCCAACTTTACCTGCAACTTGACATGGTGCCAGTCTCACCTACAGATGAACGTGTTGCATCGTTGGTCTCCCCATGCACACCCCTCGTCCCTATCCCTATCACCCCTACCATCCCCGACGTCGCTGAGATCCGTCGGAAGCGGATGGCTAAGCTTGCTCGTCATCTTGGCGAGAATATTCCTGTCGAACTCGTTTTTGCCGCCGAGTCCGCTCCGAAGCCCACCACGGTTTCTTCGGGCCGTCTTCCCAGAAGACGTAGTCAGTCTATTCAAGTCACGCGCACCGAGCTTGCGTGTATCGGTAGCAATAGACCATCCCCTGGGCAATCAAAGAAAGAATGGGTGGGCGAATGGAATCGCTCGAACATCAGTGATGTACAAAAAGAGCTCAGGAAATTGAGGGTTAAGTGAAATAATTATTGCCTCTTAGCATTACCTTCGTTCGCATCCCCCCTTTCGCATCACTTGTGTATACCATGGTCAGGCTGCTGGTCAAGCCGATGAGCATCATTTTACCTTTGATACAATCGTTGTGCATTCTATTACCCCAATCATTATGTATCACTACCAGACTTACCATTCTAGACGGCATGCACATATCTTATATCATACTACACGTGGATACTTAGCGTTTGCTGAAGAGTATTACTCCAGTCTATCTGATACATTCCTTAACTTTGCAATACCCCTATTCTTATTGTGGAGGAGCACCCGCGATGTCTCCAATTCTATCCAGCCTCGCTACTTCCCATGTAGTCAGTTGATATCTTGGCTCGAGTGCTCCCGTTTACACCAATGACTACACATTGCAGGAATGCCTAGAGCCCGCAGTGTCAGAGCTATCATCGATTCATCAATGATGGTCACGGAGAGGCAGGAGCTCGCTACGCATGGCGTGTGACACGCAACTCGGATCGATACGGGTCTCCACCGCAAGAGCATGTTCAACGTTTGATCGATAGCTCACGTTACTGTAAGAATTGAGCAGCCCTAGGAACTGTAATAATGTAGACATGTATATCAATGTAACATTTGAAGTGGTACACAAATGGGACATAAATAGCGCGTTCAAAGTTATACATGTCGTTAAATGTCGTCAACCCGCTTCTTCCGTGCACAGATGCCGGATCTGCGCCTCACTCGACCGGGGCTCAAACACCACTCGAAACGGTGCTGCAAGCTGGTTCACCGAATCTGCGAAATCAAACGAATCGATAGGCGCCTTGGGATCTTCGGATAGACGGAACGCCCAAAGGACGAGGGCACTTGTCACGAAAATCGAGCGGTTCGCGACGTGCAGTCCGGGACAGATTCTGCACAAGGCAAGGTAGAATCATAGTCTAGGATGCGTCGTCGTCGTCATCACGTACCTTCGTCCGAACCCAAATGTACAGAACCGGAGATCGTCTCGCAGCGTTCCTTCGGCAGTCAACCAGCGTTGGGGTTCAAACCTCTCGGGGTTTGGAAAGGTGTCTGGATCGTTCGCAATCGCCCTAGGTGTACATCATTGCCTGTTCGTGGACCTCAGATTTTTAAAAGTAATTACCAATGATTTCCAATGACCGTTGCACCTTCCGGAATTACGTAGTTTTGCCAGACGATATCTTTCGTTGCGCGGTGAGCGATTCCTTGTTGACCATGGCTTGAGTCTACCGTGACGCACAGCGATGAGACTCGCAGCATACCTCCGATGTTCACTGGCCGCCACCTCAAACTTTCAAGTGTAAAGGCAGATAACTGAGGAAGCATCTCTTGGTCCGCGAATGATGGCACTAGGGGCAATGTTATCAATCCATGGATCAACGGTAAATGCACATTTCCACATACATCTTTCCCGTCCAACAATCCTATCTAATTCTTCCTGTACTTTTGCTTGAGCTTCCGGGTGTAAAGCAGCCGCCATCATCACGATCATAATCGCGGAGGCAGTCTGCACATATCAAGTCAAGATAACGCATGCAAAGGGCGATCTTTCTACGTTTGGACTCACAGTTTCTGAACCCGCGCCAAACATGGCACCAGCTACATATGCCATCTCCTTGTCTTGAAACTGGTATTCTTGCTGATGCTCGATGAGAAATTTGGCGAAGCACGGCCGTGCTCTGCCCTCTACCTGTTTTGACAAGTGAGTCCCTTGATCTATGATGTATCATACGTGGTTACCATTTGTTTCCGTACAGTGTCCAGCTGTCCTTCGAAAAGCGCGAGTTCCTCTTGGTGCGATTTTTTCAAGTTGGTGAGATATCCGGGCACATACTGTAGGATGGGATATGTATCGACAAGGTATGCCCCAGGGCGTATGGCTCGACCGAAACGCGCGAGACAGCGGATGACGGCGACGACCTCGGGGTCGTTGTACGAGGTCGGTGTGGCCTTTCCGTAGGTAATTTCCAGCACCACGGACGCCGCGAATCTGGCAGGCGACTTCCATAAGATGATCTGACGTACATATTCCTGGGGTTACACCTACCGCATGACATGCATCTGGTGGCGTTCGGGGTCACCGAATATATCAAGTAATACGTTCTTCGCATGACGGAGCTGAATAGGTTCGTACGTCTCTGCCACCCTACCTTGCAGCATGGCATGTAGGGCTCTACGTGTGTCACGGGCAAGGTTAGAAACACAGTAAAGCAAAATAAAAAAAATGCGCATTTGAAAAAAAGTATCACCTTCGAAATCTGCGGAGTCGCTCCCCGCTTCTTGACGAGACCACTCTCACACCTCCAGAGAGCGTCTCCCCCGCTGCAATCGAGCGGGGCCTATCGGCAACGGATGCACCTTCCTTCTCCATGATCTCCATCGCTGCTTGATACCGCCCGATAATCACAAAGAGCCTCGTTCCTTGTCTGAACGATAAGACCGGCCCGTACTCCTTCGTCAACTCTGCGAGCTTGAAAGGTGCACTGGCGGTTTACATGAAGGACATCAATCGACGGTGAGCCCATCCATGAAGGAATGTACTTACCGAGACCTGGGGAACGGAGTTCCGAATAGCCAGTGTCCAGAGGGTCCTGGAGGGATTGGTAACCCCGCTCGTGGACCGAGAATGCGGCGCTGGACGTACGCCCAACCACCAAGTAGGATGGTAACGACACACGCCAGTGGCAAAGCGGCCCAACCTGAATTGAGTAGAGGCATGGCAAAGGATTGCGAACAAAGTGGGCGGGAGGGTCGTTAAATATCGACCCCATTTGAGCAGAGCTGCTGGCAGGGTTAAATTATGGGAAGCCGGACCGTATAGTACGGAGCAGCTGGAATGAAAGCTTAACTATAGGTTTCATGAGCCGGCAATGGTGCCTTCAATGCGGTCATAAGAATGTGTACAGCTTCTATGATTCAAAAGGTTAGACCAGTTTTTGTTTGCTTCAAAAATTAGACGAGCTCGTAGCGCTGGAGAAGTTCGGGGATGTTATGCGGTAGTATGGGAGTAGTACCGCTTGATTCAGTGCCTGCTCTGACTCAAGTCAGAGCCGTTCTAACTCGAGTCAGAACGGACCGTTTGAATGAGCTGGTAAAGGTTTGTTTACGTTAGAAAGAAAGAAAATTTTATGTGATAACGCGTGCCAAGACTCGCTTGAAATCAAGTCTCCGACTCGATCGCGGCTGGGCTACACTTATGGATCCGGGTGTGACTGGAACAGGACTTGTTGCATTATGGTACAGTCACCGTATCACAAACATCGTACGTTTTCTTGCATGATCGACCTACATTTCGCCACTTTGATTCTACTGGGCTCAAATCCCTTTCTACAACATTGTCCACTGTATAGGACTTAGTTTTTATACTATATGCACACGACTGAGCTTGAACGAAGAAAATCAATAGGGAAAATGTGGAGATCCTTTTTTGGTGCATTCAGCAGGTTTGTCTTCGAAGTCATGCTGGTTGTCACCTGCCAGAATTGATATATTAGTGATTAGTATCATTCCCTACTGTTCCCCTACTGCCACACATTGATTAGTATGAATGATACATACACTATGTATGTATCACAACCACTCCTCCCACCAGCAGTGGCAGCTGGTCCAGCACTGCTCAGCTGATTTAGACTCTGATATATCATACAGTATGAGTGTAAACAGGCAGCTTCAGTGATCCTACTGATATATGTAGATATAGATATATCACTCATTAGAGCATTGTACAGGTAACCTTTGGGACTTTGTGTGATGTATCACTTCACAGTAGTAAAAGATCCATGTTACCCCTAATTGACATATTACTTTACCCTGTAGATATCTACAATACATAGCTAGTCTGCATTTTTGATTACATAGGCAAGAAAAGAAGTATGACATCACCAGGGGTAAGATTCAGAAGCAGCCAGTGTACTTCTGATATATGTCCATACTGGAAACCTCCTAGATTACATGTTTTGACAGCTCTCCCTTCATCCCAACTGCTTTCCCTGCATGCATATGTACATGATCTGAGGGTAGCTGTTGAATGGAGCATGTAATGACAGAGCTACACTATGTCATACTCACCTGGGCTTAGTAAGCACTATAACAGGAACATAGTGGTTGGGGTGAAAGAGATAATTTGAACTCAGATGACTGAGTCTCAATGTAAATACATGAGAGCATGTGAACTACTAATACAGATGTAGGTATATATTCCTATTGTTCAACACTCCCCCTGGTCTAATATATGATAGTATTGTAAGACCTAAGTACACTAATCAATTGCACAATCACACTGGAAAGGCAAGATTGTGGAACTCCAAGCCAAGCTGTGGTTAAAATTTCTCAAACTTGACATGTCCAAGGTTTTTGGTGAACATATCTGCTGGATTGTCATCTCCAGGGATACAGTATAAAACAGTCTGACCTGCTTGAAAGTCATCACAGCATTGCATACATAGTGGTATTTGATGAGGATGTGCTTGGATTGCTTCTCAGTGACTGGATTCTCAGCTATAAATAGTGAGCCCTGATTGCCACCACAGAGAGGGACAGGATTTAGTGCATATCTGAGCTCTTTGAGCATTTGCTTTATCCATATGACTTGGTGAGAACAGTTGCTCAAAGCCATGTATTCTGCTTCCATAGAAGATAGAGCTGTGGTTTTTTGTAAATGTCACTTCCACAAAAACACACCATTTGCTAACTTAAGGTAAAAACCTGTTTTTGAGTGACCAGTGATTTTATCCTGGCCCCAGTCTGAGTCAGTGCAGGCAATTAAGCCCTTGCCAGAGTCTCTATCATACATAGATGAGAGTAGTCCAAAGTACTTAAGAGGTATCAGCAAATATACAGGACCTTATCAAGGTGATCCTGTAAAGGGTTTGCTGATTGGCAGGCCAACTGAGTGACAGCTTAGGTGATATCAGGCCTAGTCCCAATCATTAGGTATAATAATGATCCAATCACAGTTTGAAACCGAGTCCAGAGTTCTGGGTTGACTAGAAGGTTGTTCTTCTCTGGGTAATATTTCTGAGGTAGAGGAGTACGAGCAGGCTTTGCATTGATCATTCTGCAGTGCTCAATGACTTTATGGAGATAATTCTGCTGGTCTATTATAATGTGGTGACCTTCTTGTTTAATGTTCATTTGGAGGAATTCATGTGGTTCCCTGAGATCTTGACGTTTCCACTTTCACATGAAAGTGGCCTTATATAAGTTTTTCAACCAGGCTCTTGACAGGTCTGCAGAATAATGTGTTGTCAATGTAGATTATAGCAAGTACTACAGTATATCATTTCCTTGCTTGTACACAAATAGGCTGGTATCTGTATGAAGCCATTCAAATCTGTTATGAAACCCCCTTTTCTCCACACCATTTCCCCTTCTTCTTACTTGCTGGTTGGTATGTGACTTTGGAATCACGTGATCCAACACATGCTCATAAAGACCAATGACCTCTGGCATGTCCCAGCATGTGACCCAGACATGTTGTGACATGACTGTATTATGTATGCTCTCTCTCACTAATTGGGAACTGCCATGTTTTCCGAGCCATCAAGCATGCCTTGTTACGACGCTACCGCTCTCTAGGCGTGAGCCAAGATAGATAACCGTCAAAGAACTAGTAGCGAGCGATCAAAGAGATGCTCGAAGACTCAAGGAGGAGAATACACCAAG
>JBBPNB010000785.1:0-12409 GCA_038090635.1 Rubroboletus satanas | reverse complement strand
GGACAGTAAGCCACTTGTAGGTCCGGGAAAGAAGGTCCCCGTTGGACAACTGGTTGCGTTTTTCGACTCGGAGAGGAGTAATCATTGATGCATTTTCGTGAATTCACTGTGACGTTTTGATATCTCGATCAAAGTTCCTCGCTTATCCTGAACATGTGTGTGTGTCTGATGCTATTGTGTGGTTACTTCGTCTAACAGATTGGATACCGCAAGTTTGCTCAACTTTCATCGTTTGTACTACTCGTGCCATCAGCCTCGTGATAATTGGCACGGACCAACAACGTTCTAACTCCACTGCCGCCTCGAGGCATCTAATAGTACCGTTCCGACTAACGTTTTCTCTGTATTCTCCCGCCAGTCTCTGTTTCGTTAGAACCATTAACTTCACGCAATGTCTGACCACGACGTACGTTCCCGGCCAGTCAGTTGGACGGGTTTTTGAACAGTACTGTTCAGCAGGCAGATCTCGAAGAAGTCGTGATCGACCAGCGAGACTCGGCTCCTTCTCGTTATCCTGGAACATTCGATAGTGCGTTGTTTTCCAAATTCTGGTGCTATATCTTCGCTAAGCTGCCCCACAAGTACCCCGAGAACTCACCCCAAATGTTGATGATGCTGAGGCCCCCAGCATCGAAGCAAACTTTCAGACTGAAGGGGAATCTGACCCTGCTAGCAAACTCGACTTCAGCAAACTCAATGTGAGCCCCAGGTGTTTTGGTCAGGACTTGGTTCAACCTTGGCTTCGTGGTAGTTCGAAGACATCGTCCGGGTGTTTGAAACTGGAGCCACGCAGGAGGTGATGAAGTCTTTCTTTGTTTGGTGGGAAGACGTCCACAAGAACCCACCTTCTACCCCTAAACAAAAAGATGCGCGAGAGGATTTCTGCAAGGAATTTGTCTCCCGGGGTGTCCTGCGCTTGAGCAACGGAGTCGAGATTGCGCTCAAGGACATCAAATATTTTACATTCTTCCCGATGCCTACTGACCTTTCCCATCCGAACAATATTTACCTCGACCTCACGCTGAGTGTGCACACCAGGGATGCCGTCGAGCGTTTCCGCTGGGCTCAACTCCCGCTGCTTGATTGGCTTGAACATGTCTGTTCCCAAGCCCGACGGCTTGCCCTAAACGAGGACTCCGGCCAGGTCTCGGACGTGGGGTACCGCATCTTACGTGTCCTTGTTCAATTCGCACTAGTGGAACACCTGACTCCAAGGCAGTGGGATCGGGCCGCCGAGCTGATGAAGGATCTGAAGTGTGTACGCACCAACAAGGGATTGAAGTCGCCAACCGAATCATACTTCGACACCGCCAACGTCTGCGGGACCCTTCCAGTTGCAAGGGAGACTGATTTCCTGGACATTCCGCCGACTTCCGTCGCAATTGAGAGACGTGTCGAGTCTAAATTCGTGGAGCGAGAACATATACGAGATGTGCTGGCCTACATTCACGTACGTCAAACGGTGGACTGGGAGGAATTAGTTGAAAGGTATGTCAAGTGGGTACGGGTTGCTTTTGTTCCGCCGTGACAGATTCTACAGGTTAGAGAGGAATGCCTCAGGAGAATCTAATTATCGCCTTCTACGCCTTCTGGTAGTCATTTGGAGAAAGGTGCCGACGAGGACTTCTGCCTTCATGGTCAACCCCGATGAGCTGCTGCTCAGACAGCTCCTCGATGGCTTAAAAGGGAAGAAAGTCTTCCATTCAGAGAATGTTGGTCGGGTATCCGCGGCTGAGTTGCTTTTGCCCAATGACGATGTACGCGAACTCGGACTCCCGACTCTCACATTACCACAGGATGGCATAAGCGATATCGACCAATTTGGCCCGATACTTGAGTTCCTGGGCATTCGGGAATATCCGACTCTCGACAAGATAATTGCGCAAGCTGCTTCGGACAAACTGGAGGTTCGGCGTGCCGCGCTTCAATATCTCTTGTCGAATCTCGAGTCACATTACAAAACTTACAAATCCGACGACTTCACTGAAGTTGCCTTTATCCCCACCGAATGCGGGTCACTTGCCCGTCCAAACGAGGTACCGCAACTGTAGTCTCGGACCCGCGAAGTCGCTAACATATCTCTATAGGTGTTTGCATCGCCCGTGTGGGAGAAGCTAGGCTTCAAGCAAGTTTCCAAGGATTTGTATCGCGACCACTCAAGACTAGGCGTCAAGGAAGACCCGTCCGTTGATATGATTATCGAACATTTGAGGAGTGCAGAAGATACGGTACCAAATCTAGATACCGCCACCACCTGGTTTGAGAATTTATACTTACACGGAAGTACGTCTGTCTCGTGTTATGTATTTGGGTATGATCCTAACCGCGATTATAAGAACTTTCCATTCGGGAGCTGCGCGAGTAATTGTCGACAATTCCTTTCGTACCCGTGAAGAACCCAAGCCCTTCGTCTTCTGAGTCGTCCCGTATTGAGTATATCTCCCCGAAAGATTGCTTCATCACGTCAACCGAAACGAAAGACCACTATCGTCACAACTTTCCATTTGTCGATTTCGGTCAGAATGGGAACAGTTTCCTAGATTCTTGTTGCGCCAAGAAGTCACCCGACGCATCAGACATCGCCCGCAAGATGGCGCAAAACCCTCAGAGTTACCTGGAAGCCCTCGGGAATGATACTGAACTGTGGGTCGGTTCTCGGCGACGTGTGAGATGACTTACGTTTTCCTTAGTTACCTCGATGACCTGCGTACCATAGCCTCACAACTCGACTCGATGTCTGAGGAAGACAAACAAGCCATGAAGAAAGCTCCGGTGTTTCTTGCCGATGGGAACGGCGTGGATGCTGAGAAACTATTACCCGCGGAACAAGTCTTCATAAGTGACTGGGCAGGTCGCGACTTCGAGGCTCGTAATGTTTCCGTAGTCCCCAAAGACGATATCCTTGAAAGTAGGCGTGCTAGTTCCGATGACGTTATCGGTTCATTCATCTTTGTCATAGAAATGTACCGCGAAATGGGTTCAGTGTTTCTGGGGACGTATGTGCGGCATGTTGTCACCGTTGGTTCCACAGCCGAGCACAACCCACCGTTCAACCGTGATCAAGTCAGCTGGCTCATCAGATGTTTCATGAAACAGCGAGACGAAAGCGAGAAGACGGATGTTTTGTTCTATGTTCAAGGTTCAACGGACAATCTTCAGGTGAAGGTCTGCGGGTACCTCGCATTGGGGAAAACATTTGCGCCACCATATGGAGTTGCGACTGTTGAGACTCAGCCTGTCCCAGTTAAGGCAGGTTTAACGTTCGACGGAGACGACAAGTCACATACTCTCTGGATGGTTGGAGGCTCTAGTGACTCAGACCTCCGCGCTGAGTACCTTCTTTCTCTGTATCGTTGCACTTACTAACTTCCATAAAGCATTGCGGCCGCGCTTTGTCACGTCTTACTCAGGACTTATAGGCGCAATGACGTGTTGCTCCTCGCCTCGTTATTCGCGATGAGTGACAAGAACCTTGAAGAATACAATGGCAATGAGATCAAGTCCGAAGTGCCTTCGGACTCTAATCCGGTAGGAGTTTGCCGTTCCGTCACCGAAACGAGTTGCGCTCACTCCCTCATTGTGTACATGCACCAGGAAGAGCCAATCGAGCCCGAGACACAGTGAGGACGGAGATGGTGATCTCCTCAGGGTACCCATTCATTTGTCTCCCGCTCACAACGAGTTCTCACGCTTGCACAGGTCGAGGTGCCATTTGGCGCGTCGGCCCCTCAATTCAACTACGAAGAGGTTCGTGATCGCTCCATTATCCTTTTCCGTCTCTGTTGACACTGCCCGAGCCCCCACTTCCGCCATCCTCTGCACACCCCTACGAGGACGAGGTACTGTCGCTTGACGCCTCCCATGCCATACCCATACCCACCCGTCCAGACGCACCTCCAGAGGAAAATGTCGATACTCCCAGGGCATTTCAGGCCGTTGCGATGCTAAAGAGGTTGCTACCAACGAGGATAAGGAAGAGTAACAAGGACCCGATTCACATAAGCCCGATCTCGTTACCAGAAAGTCGCGCCGACCCGCCAATCATCGATCACCTTCCCAGTCGCAAGCGAGAGTGGACGCCACGAATGAGGGTCCTTCGTGGATGGCTCCAGCTCAATATACACCAGTGAGTGTTTTTCTTTGATAGACAACTGGTTCCAGTGTGTCTAACATATCATCTTAGCGAGTGGTTGCGAGATCCTTTCGACAACAAGAGGTTCGCTTTTGTTTTTCCTCGAGTTTATATGCAAGAACCTACCAGACATTACAGCCTAAACCGCCTGCTCAGGCAGCTGATCCCAGACATCCGAAAAAAGATGCTTCTCATAGCAGAAAGGGACCTGCAGATCCAATGGAGACAGGCCCAGTGCGTCTTTTTCTGGTTATTATGGACCATATCACAATTCCTTATGTATTTCCTATCAGGCGCGGCAAGTAAATGATGCATCTCAGTCGTCCGCCGGGGGGGCCCACCTAACGGTGCGTGTACTTTACTCAAGCTTATATTGCTACACTCACAGTAGATCAGCATCAGCGAGAAACAGGCAAAGCTACCCTCAGGTTGTCGATCACATTTCCCGCATGGATGTTGTGTCATTGCTCAGGTACAGAAGATGTGATATGTTGATCTAGATGATTTGATGCAATCAATACATGTAAATACCGTACCATAGTCAAGGGCATTAACCATGCAGTTCTTTGATAGTTTTTGTTCTTATGAATGCTGTCAAACAATCTAACCCAACATGTCTCCATTCCCTATTGTTTCCACAATTAATAATGTACAATCAGCCTCCATAGCCAATGCACTATCATCCCTGCATTTACAGCACAGTGGGCCCAACAATGGGGCTCACAAAAATCTATGCATTATTAAATTTATGCACCATTATGTTATGCATTATGAGCAACTGTACTGTACCCATGGGCCATATTGTGGTAGAACAAGATAGTGTTCTTCAAAAGTCCTTCCAGGCATTCTTCAAAATACATTTCAAAGACCAATCAGAGTGGTTAAGTCCATGGCTTGTTGCTAGCTAGAAGGAATTTAGGTGAAGTCATGAACCTATAGGGGATGGAGATAAACATATGTACAGTATGCTAAGAGCTCTGCTCAATTAACCTGTATACATACTGACTATTCAACACTCTCACTAAGCCAGAATTCATTTTGATGATCCATGACTTTTGGCATAATTGACTGTTGTATGGTGTCAGCCAATTTGGAGAGTGAAAATAAATGAAGTGGTGTGGTATTGTGTCAAGGGTGCAATGAGATACAGGGTGAGTGTGATGGAGATATTGCATGGTTCATAGGGTCACCATACTCAATGCCCATGCGACAGATGGTACGAACTTGGAACACCTAGGCATTGTCAAGGGCCGAAGGCTATTTGGGTGAATGGTCATTGGTGAGATGATGATGCATCAGCTCACCGTTGCTCAAGTCGTGTTGGATTTTCACCTGTTTCACAATCATGTACTTATCCGGGTCGGTTCCTGGGTGGACTCGGAAGTCACTTGTAGGTGTGTGGTAGGGTAGCAGAGGCATGAGTACCTTAGTCAGCATTCGTGGTTGAGAGGAACAGGTTTCCAAATATGGGAAGTGAAGCTGTATGATGGTTCCTCCCTCGGAGTCGGAGAGACCCCTGCGAAGCTAATTAGCAAGCCGAGCCGCGAGGTAGTTCGAACTTGTTCTCTTTCTTCTACCAACATCTACCCATCGCATGCAACCCTCTCCTGCGACAGGGCGTCCGCCAAGCATGCCCCCCGACAAGTCCACCGCCAAACGGGCGACCGAGGACGACGAAGCTCGTCCATACGTGATCGTGAGCGACATTGGCAAGGGAAGCTTTGCAACTGTGTACAAGGGATACCACGAGGTATGTATCGCGCGACCATTGCTTTTGGTTCGTTAGTTCAGTGTTCGTTGGCACCTGTTAGGAAACCCATCACACTGTCGCAATCAAATCCGTCCGAAGAGATATCCTCACAGCCAAGCTACTCGACAATCTGCAAAGCGAAATCGAAATTCTAAAGTCGTTATCCCACCGCCATGTCACGAAGCTTATCGACATCGTGGTACGTAGCATTTCATTTTGGTTCACAATCATGGTTCGGGACACGTGCGGAGCCGCTATCGTACGGACAGAAAGAGTTTTTCCACCCCTCTCATGCGATCGCGTTATACCTGGCCCTCTCCCTTTGTCGTTCCGAAGCACTCAGTCGTGTCTCGTACTCACACGTTGTGTCTCAGCGTGCAGAACGGAACATATTCCTCATTATGGAGTATTGCGCAGGCGGCGACCTCACCAACTACATCAAGAAGCGCGGTCGTGTCGAGGGTCTTGAATACGTCCCAACTCCCGGAGCTGCTCTGCAGTATTACCCCCATCCAAGGTCGGGCGGCCTTGATGAAATCGTCGTCCGCAGCTTTCTGCGCCAGCTAGGTATGTTTTTCTTCTTCTCGTCATTCCGTTCACACGACTAATATCACTTTGAATAGCGCGAGCACTGAAATTCTTGAGAACAAGAAACCTCATCCATCGTGACATCAAGCCACAGGTAGACCTTCTTTTACTTTTCTTGCGCATTCGGAACTCATTGAACTTAGAATTTACTCCTGAACCCAGCTCCCCCCGAGGAACTGGCAAAAGGACATCCTATCGGTGTACCAATCCTGAAGGTTGCTGATTTTGGCTTCGCACGCTCGCTTCCCAACGCAATGCTGGCAGAGACTCTCTGTGGCTCGCCGTAAGTTCGTAACTGAGCCGGGAGCTGGTGCAAAGCTGAGCATTGGACTAGGTTGTACATGGCGCCTGAGATCCTGCGATACGAGAAGTACGATGCAAAAGCTGATCTTTGGAGTGTTGGCGCTGTGCTATACGAGATGTGTGTAGGGAAACCTCCATTTCGCGCGCAGAATCACGTCGAGCTCCTGAAGAAGATTGAACACTCGAAAGGTGTTAAATTTCCCGACGAGGATCCTTCGCGCGCAGCTTCAAATCACCCCAATCCACACTCCACATCCTCGACAAAGCCCGAAGAATCACAAACTGTACCTTCTGATATCAAAGAGCTTATCCGCGTCCTTCTGAGGCGTCGGCCAGTAGAACGTGCCAGTTTCGAAGAATTCTTTAAATGCGAAGCCCTCGCGAAATCCAAGTTTCCTCGCCCAGCCCCTGAACCTCCATCGCGGACGACCACGATCGCCACTGTTCCCAGTATGCAAACTGAAGAAGAAGAAGAAGCACCTATTGGTAAAATCCCAGAGCATCACAAGGTAATTCCTCCAGAAGTGCTCGATCCCAAGGCGATGATCCCGCCCAGCAAGTTTCATTTTCGGAGAAGGGAGACGATATCGGAGGACACGGTCGCAGCGGCCATTCCCGGTCCATCTTCTCGAAGGTAATATATCAAGGCATCCGGCAGCTCATATGGTAATGCTGATTTACTACGGACAGCCCGACCTCGTCGTCGCGTGGTAAGGCGTCCCCAAATCCGCCCGAACCCGCTCAAATCCAGGCTGACGCGGAACCCGACCCGGTCGCTGAAAACGACAGAGGTCGACCCGCACCCAAACCCCTGTCCACAGAGGGGTCGGTCATCCCTGGTGAATCAGAAGAGGATGGAATTATCCGAAAAGAATATGTGCTTGTCGGCGATGTGCGTGCGCTCGAGTTTAATCGCGCAGTTGATGGTAAGTTCACTTCCCTTTTCCGCTGATTCATGCAGATCCCTCACCAAATGATCCACAGAACTCAGCACAGCCCGTCGTAGGACACCTCGCGAGCATCGCACTGCTGGATCTCCCCTCGCGGATGAAACGTATCCTTCGAACGGTATATCACCCTCACCCCGCTCAAATTCCCCTCTAACCGCGCCGATCCCTACGACTCACAACACCACGTTTCCTCCCCCACCGCACCCTCTTGCACCTCCCCTTTCCTCTTCCCCTAGTCGCGTAGCCTCCAACGCGCTCAGTCGTGCGCTGTCACTCGCATCCCGTAAACTATTTGGGGTATCGACCCCCAAATCACCCATTTCCCCAGGCTCCGGTCACTACCGTGGACCACCGTCACCACGCCGACCGCAAATCTTGCTAAGATCACCCACGAATGAAGGCGACACGGACAAGAATGCTTCCCTCGCTGTCCGTGATCCGATGGAGGACGAATTACTTGCTACACTGGAGGAATTGGCACAGAAGACCGACGTGTTGACACATTGGGCGGATGAGATGTACGAGGCTGTGAAGGCAGTTCCACAGAGTCAGCCCTCCTTAGTTTTCTTCATCGTTTGCTGTCGTGACTGATGCATATGGTCTTACACAGAGCCCCTTCCTGATCCCACCAAGTTTGCACGTCGAGAAGGTGAAGCTGAAAAGCATGCCGAACGACGGCGGAATGCAGATCGGGAAGCGGAATTTACTGCTGTGACATGCGTTGCGGTGTACATGCTCTTGATGTCATTCTCGCAAAGGGGAATCAATAAACTACGAAATTATCAAGAGCATCTGCGCATGCGATATCCTGATGGGGACCTTGTGGTCAGCGCGGGATTTGATGATGGTGAACGCTTTCTACTCGTGGTTGTCGAGTATGATGCTGACAGCTCTATCCAGCACTTGCATGGTTCAAAGAACAGTTCATTAAGTGTAATGATCGCGCAGCGCTCGTGAAGACGTGGCTGCCAGTGCAATATGATGGTCCTAAGATATACCTTGATCAATTGGTTTACGATCGGGCGCTGGTCCTCGTTAGTGGTTTGCCTCCTCGTTGATGTTGTTGTCGATGTCGTGTTTTTTACAGAGTCGAACGGCTGCTCGGAAAGAGCTCTTGGATCAGGCAAGAAGCCCCGACGAATGTGAGAAACTGTACGAAGAATCCCTGTGGTGTCTTTACACTCTACAAGACGATCTTCAACAAGATAACCCATTCATGGAGGAAGATCGAAACACGATAGCGACGTGTGAGTTTGTTTTCCTTTCGTTTCTACATGTCACTGCACCTTTTTTTTTATCGCAGGGATAACAAGGACGAAGCTCCGCCTTGTTCGATGTCGAGCCCGGATGGGCATGAACGACAAGGATCGAATGAAGGACGCGCTCTTGGATCAGAATCTAGTCGACGCGAGATATCCACCACCTTGGGATCCACAAGCGCTCGAGAAACTTGAACAGCAGCAGCAGGCTGTGACTGGGCAGCGCTCGTGACATCGTCCGCCGTCCATCGTTCTTCATCTTTGGGTTCACGCTGGTTTTCGTCGTCGTCGTCGTCATCATCCCTATCATCATCATCATCATCTCTTTTCATCATCAACGCAATCGAGTAACAATCATCATTTGCTGAACTTTTTTTTTGGATACGACGAGCTCATCATGATTGGATAGTTCATCTGTATATATGTATAATGTCCTGTCTGTTTGTTTTGTTTGCGGTGACATCTTTTTAGGGACTCTACTCGTCGTTCATATATGCATATACCATCGTACTTATCACCTGTGGAGATGTTACCATTGTAATATCCAGTTGCTGTATCTTACTTTTAGATGGTATCCACCATCTTAATTGTGATCGTTGTGTATGGGGAAAAAGACGCGCGTCGTGAAGATGCGGTGGGCCAACTACAGGAACTCCTATATCACGTTCCCGAGACGCATAATGATAACCTCGTCACTTGGCATAAGTATGGTATGATCTTTGCAACGACAGCGCTTCGTAGATTCGACCCTGATCACCGATCTCAGCATCCGAAATCAAAGCCCTTGTTCAAGTCTTCATACAACAACTCTCTCATTCCGGGGGGAAGAAGCGGTTCCCCGCCAGGTCGGTCAGCGATGTACTCTGTATGCGTGGCGTTTCTTTCTGAGCACCGGAACCAAGTCGTTGGGGAGAACGAATTGGGACTGACTGAAAGGCATCTCGACGCTCTCCTTGGCGTTGAACTTGATGGTTGGAAACGCCTGTCAATAAATAAAATGGCAGGTTGTGATCAGGTGTGCGTTGGAGATTGGTATGGGAGGAAGGATATACAATGTAAGGTATATCGTCCAGCGGAACTGTTTTTTGGTGTTGGTGGGGGTAAATGGTGGCGCATCAAGCTTCGAAGGCATCCATGGATACGCGAAGCTCACTTTTATCATCGACGACCCGTTTCGTAACGCCCAGTGCCGTATCGGTCGTCATCTGCATGGGCCCAAGGTGACGCGTTGAAAATCCGAGTTGACGAAGTTGCGATGTACGGTCTCGAGGTGGATCGTCGCCTGATGATTGACCCGGTGAGAAGATTCAAACGCTGCGCTTTGATGAGAACGAGGAATACCTAGAATTCCCTGAGAAATAGTTAGTCGGAAGAAAAAAGAACGGAAAAAAATCAGGAATCAGGAATTGTCTTGCCCCGAATAAGAACCACTCGAATTCTAGACCGTCCTCGGGCTCAAGTTTGCGTTCAGCCTTGGGATCGAGTAAACAGACTTTAGACAAGGAAATGTCTTGATTTTTTAGCAACTCCAAGATGGATTGTGTGTATACTTGAGAGAATGCGGCCGGCCCACTGAAGGAGGCCAATTTTTCCTGTAGAGAGGCGCAGGATCTTTGTGAGAGATGGGTGAAGAGAACACGGGCAGGTGTGCCAGCCAGCATCTTCATATGCTACCGAAGCGGATATCAATGTTGACCAGGGTAATCCATTAAATGGAAAAACTTACGGTGTACTCGAGCTCCACCCACGGAGGAAGGGAGCTGGGGGTGTCTTCGTCCTCTTCCATGTGCTCTGCGGGTTCTTAGTCATCACAGTTCTCGACGAGCACCATGCCCATGAATGACCTATGACATATGTCGGGCCCATTCTTGATTAATTTCGTTCCTACGTCCCACTGGCAGGTAATCCAAAGGGGAGATCGCTCAGCTTGATGGGTCCTCACTGCCACCTTTGCGGGGATGCTCACTTGGCGAACCCATCAGAGTGACGAGGAGTTTGATGCTTACTTGAATATATGACAGGCTGTTGGTACGCTCAATTTTGATCCTGTGCAATCGCGTCTTGGTAGCTCGAGTAATCGATCATTGATTATTTATTACATCCCTTTTTGGGATCTTTTCTCGGCCGTGTGCCTCGCGCGTTCGAATCCGGAACAGACAAGTCTTTGAATTGCGGAGGACGCATCGCTCTGAGGAAAACAAATAGGTAAAGTGTTTTACAAGCAATGTGTTACGTGTCGAGAAGAGACAAGGGACAAAGAGGGGTTGGGCGGAAACCGGCCTGAGAGAGAGGGCCCGGGGCTCGGGATGGAACGAGGCGCCCGCTAGGGAGTGCCAGTAGGCGAAAGGAAAGGCGGGGGCGAACAAATTTGGGCTCAGACAACGAAACTGCATGTCACAGGCCACAAATAGAAAAAGTGCCGCGTCCTTAACGCCACTTGTCCAATGACAATGTTCTGTGGTTGCGCGCCACACTGCATATCGCCCATTATCATTTTGCATCATAAGAGATTGACACATAATGCATAGGATTTTGAGAGCAAACTTGGGTGCTTGTGGGTCTCTCACCTGCCGAAGTGCATGCCTCTCATAATGCACGGTTTGTTGGTGGTCCCAGCCGTAAGCATTATGATCAATTACTAGAGACTCGCCAGCTCATGATATCTTGGTTTTCAAAGGTCTGCAATAAGCTCACCTGCAATGCGACTGTGCTTGCAGCCTTGGAGGTCACTTGGCCCGGGGTTGTACCGTGGTACTACAAGGCTAGGGTCGGATAACAGTGCACATGCCTCATTACTACCGTTCACGTGGTTTCGGGGGCTCCTGAATCCGAGCGTTGCGCGATTGCATCGGCATACGCAACGGGTACCTCCTGGGCCCCGCGGTTCCATCGGACGTGACGACCCATGACTTCCTACCTGAAATTAAATGATACATACCAATGGTAACCCACGAATTCTTTCCTGACAGATCCGCTAAACGGCCTTTCTAACGATAGAAATCAGAAAATCATATATAAAGAGGAGGCCTTGGCACTTCGGTTGACTTCACTTTTCCCCTCAGTACAACAGCGATATATGCACATGACCGGCCCGAAATTTAAAGTTGCAATATGGTATGGAGTCGATGCCATGCACGGTTCACCGCATTGAACTGACCCCTGTTTTCACGCGCACCGGAAGTGGAGGGGGCGTCGGTGGCATGACGCTCGCTGTGGCTTTGTCTAGATATCCGGATATCGAGGTCGAGCTATTCGAAGCTGCCAAACAGTTCACCGAGGTCGGCGCCAGTGTTGGGATTTGGCCTCGGGGGTTTAAGGTGCGTATTTTCCCGCAACTGGCTAGTTGACCGCATTCTGACGGTGTCATTATGCTTGAAGGTCTTGCGGAAGTTGGGCATGGGTATCCAGCATGCCCTCGTGAACGCAG
>JBBPNB010000784.1:0-12410 GCA_038090635.1 Rubroboletus satanas | reverse complement strand
CAGCACTCAAGTACAAAACCGTGAGGACTTAAAGAACCTCAGACGGCGCTCTCGGACTCCTACGTCCCTGAACAAGAAACCCAGTCAAACCCCTTCCGAACACTGTCGCACCACAACGACCACCCCGGTCGTCGATGAACTCTCTTCCTACCTCGCCACCCTGGCCAAGACCTACTCCCCCAGTGAGATCTGTTGTTCAATCCAGAACGGACTCGCCATGAAACCCTCGAAACTGTCCCCGGTAAAAAAGGCGGAATGGATCCACCTCATCAGAAAAACCTCGGACTCTTGGGAGAAGGACCTCGCTGCTCCCTCTAGCTTCCCCTCTATCCCTACGGTCATCGTACCAAAGGAAAAAAAGTCAGTCTTCGTCCCTCTCAGTCTGTCCTCCCCCTCTAGCCAGAATGTTGTGTCAACCCCCGCCCTTGTTGACTGTGGCGCCACCGCCTGTTTCGTTGACTATGCCTTCGCCAAACGGCACAACTTCCCCCTCACCCGTCTCTCTCAACCTCGTCGAGCCTTCAATGTGGACGGCACCGAGAACAAAATGGGGCAGATTAAGTTCAAAACATGACTCCACATCTGGGTGGACGACGACGAGACCGACCAAGACTTCCTCGTCCTCTCTAGTGGGAAGCATCAGAACATCATCCTAGGAATGACGTGGTTAACAGCCAGGAACCCCATCATCGACTGGTCCACGCACAAACTCACGGTCTCAGCCAAGACTGTTCCTCGGAAACCAAACAGGCAGGAAGCCCTCGGACAACGGTACCTCCTACGGTACCTCAAGCACGACGTTGACAACAAGCTCGCAGCTAGGCTGCTTAAGAAATTCGACACTCTCCCAGAGAAGGTTCGGAAAGTCACCCTCTCTACCACCCTTGCACAGGAAGCCAAGCGCACCAACACAGAAGTGCCGGAACAATACCGGCAATTTATGGATGTCTTTGCAGACGAAGAAAACACTGAACTACCCCCCAAGTGGCCCTTTGATCATGAGGTTCGACTACTCCCTAGCTTCGTTTCCAAACGCACCAAGAGCTACTCCCTCAACCCAGAGGAACTCAAGGCCTGCAAGAAGTTCGTCGATGAAAACCTCACCAGTGGGAAGATCCAACCTTCCAAGTCCCCTCAAGCCGCTCCCTTCTTCTTTGTCCAGAAGAAGGATGGAAAGCTTCATCCCTGCCAAGACTACCGCTACATCAACTCGCATACGGTCAAAAATGTGTACCCTCTACCCTGGATAAACGATTCCCTAGACAAGTTAAAGGGATCGTCAATCTTCACCAAACTCGATGTGCAGTGGGGATACAACAACGTTCAGATCAAGCCGGAGGACTGCTGGAAGGTGGCCTTTGTAACCCCCTTTGGACTATATGAGCCCACGGTCATGTTTTTCGGACTCTGCAACTCTCCAGCAACTTTCCAGGCGTACATGGACGATGCCTTCGCCGACTACATCGCCGAAGGATGGTTAGTCGTCTACATGGACGATGTCCTCATTCACTCCTCCGATTCTGCAACACACCATGAGCGCACCATGAAGGTCCTCCAACGTTTCTGTGAGCAGTACCTCTACCTCAAACCAGAGAAGTGCCACTTCAACCTCTCCAAAGTCGAATACCTCGGACTGGTAGTCTCCAACGACTGCATCAAGATGGACCCCACCCAACTCTCCGCCATTGAGGACTGGAAACCTCCCACCAGCGTATCGGCCCTCTGATCCTTCCTCGGATTCTGTAACTTCTACAGGAAGTTTATCCCTGCCTTCTCCGACATCACCCACCCTCTCCATGACCTCACTTGGAAGGGCGCCATCTGACAATGGGGAACAGACCAGGATTGAGCCTTTTGGACGCTCAAAAACGCTTTCCTCAAGCAACCAATCCTTCGCACCCCCGACCTGGAAAAGCCGTTCCATGTCATGACCGACGCCTCCCTCACTGCCGCTAGGGCAGTACTCATGCAGAAGGACGTGAACGGGGATCTCCACCCCTGCTCCTATATCTCCAAGTCGTTCGGACCAGCCGAATGCAACTACGACATCTATGATCGCGAACTCCTCGCAGTCATCTTCGCCCTTGAAGAGTGACGCCAATACCTTTGTGGCACCAACCATCCCGTCAGCATCCTCACTGACCATAAGAACCTCCTGTACTTCAAGGAGCTGAGGAAGCTCTCCCGCCGCCAGGCCTGCTGGCAGATGTTCCTGCAGGACTACGATCTTTCATTCACCCATGTCCCCGGAACACAGATGGGCCCGGCCAATGCCCTCTCCCGTTGCGATGCCATTGACACCTCCACCGACAACACCGCGACCACTCTTCTCCCTGACGCCGTCTTCTCCCGGTCACTTGACCTTGCCATTGTGGCCAAAATCACCTCCTCCACCAAGGAGGACCCCCTCGTTGCCAACGCCCTTACTGCGATGTCCCTCGGAACCAGTCTCCTTCCCCGCGCCCACCCCGACAATTGGGCCTTTGATGATTCCAACCTCACATTCCAGGGGCACCTCTACATTCCGGAGGACTGCCGGTCTACCCTGGTCTCTTCAGTCCACAGCTCCCCTCATGGCAGCCACGCCAGCGCTGCCTGTACCCTCACCCTCCTTTCCCATGACTATTGGTGGCCCGGTATGTCCACCTTTATCCACAAGTATATCTCTGGGTGTGCTGTTTGCCAGCAGCACAAGGTAAATACTCACCCCACCTGGCCCCCGTTGACCCCTGTCCCCACCACCGCGACCCGCCCCTTTCAACATTTATCTATGGACTTAATTTCTGGCCTCCCTTTGGTCAGGAATCTGGATTCTGTTTTGGTCGTGGTGGACCATGGCCTTACTCGGGGGGTGATTTTCATCCCATGCTCAAAATTGGTATCGGCGGCCGATATCGCCAACCTCTTCTTCCAACATGTTTTCCCTCGGTTTGGACTACATGATTGAATCATCTCGGATTGAGGCCCCCAGTTCGCCTCTACCTTTGCCCTGGAACTTTCCCGACTCCTCCATTATGACGTTGCTCTCTCCACAGCCTATCATCCCCAGATGGATGGAGAAACTGAGCACGTCAATCAAGAATTAGAAACGTATCTACGCCTTTTCTGCCAGGAAAAACCGGAATCCTGGACTGACCTCCTTCCCATGGCGGAGTTCCACCACAACTCCATGACTCACTCCGCCACCAAACAAACCCCCTTTTCCCTAATGATGGGATACCAGCCACACGCCTACCCCAAAATTGGCCCAACCTTCGTGCCTCACCTCGTGGACCGGCTCTCTGAACTCGCCTCAGCACGAGAAGAAGCCAAATCGGCATTGACCAACTCCCAGAAGGTCATGGCCGACAGATGGCACGCTAAGTTCACCTCCTTCACTCTCGAACAGAAGGTATGGCTGGAAGCCACCAATCTCCCTATTGCGTCCAACCGCAAACTCTCCCCTAAACGTCACGGCCCCTTTTCCATCAGTAAAGTCATTTCCGCTGTGACATACGAACTGAACCTTCCACCCTCTTGGAAAATACACCCGGTCTTCCATGCGTCTCTCCTAACCCCCTATACGGAAACCGACGAACATGGCCCTAATTTCCCTCGTCCCTCTCCAGAACTCACCGGCACAGAAGAAGAATACGAGGTCAGTCACATCATCAAACACAAAGGCACCGCCCGTCGTCGCCATTACCTCGTGGCATGGAAAGGATACCCGTTATCGAAAGCAACCTGGGAAGGTGAACTAAGTTTAGAAAACGCCACTGATCTCCTAGACGAATATAAGGCAGCCCATCACCTTTAGTTTGGGCCATCCCCTCATGCCGCCAATTCGTTCCTCCTCTCCCACCAAGCGTTGCTTCCCTCTTCACTCCAACCGTCTCCCTCCTGCTCAGCAAAGGACTCTGTATGCCTCCCTCCTCGACGACCCCACCCTCGTTCGTATTCTTGATGCCGCTATCTCCCGAAACCGCAGCACCACCCTCCTTGAGTTGGGACAACTCTATCGCACCCACACCATTCTCCGCCAGGTCCAAGAGAACCTCGCCCCAGTCAGGCAACCCACTATGTATGCAGCCACACTTGCTCAATCCATCTCAGAAGCATGACAACAAACCCTTGACCTCTTCTACCATGAAGATCTTGGCAAGGTGGTGGACGAGCTTAACCCAGCTCATGTCCAGGTTATTCTCGAACTCCTCCTCGAAACCCTCTCTCCCTCTGAACAGGATTCCTACTACCGTCACGTTCTCCAACCAGCTGTCATCCCCTCCCCGCCATCATGCAAGAACTCCTCTGCGTCAGACGCAGGCCCACCTCCGGCATCATCCCCTCCTCCAAGAATCTCTACACCCAAGACCACCGAAACAGCGGTGACCTCTTCCCAGTTTTCCCCCTTCCTACCAGAGCAACCCTCGGGGTCAGTATCCAACCCCTTCGTCCTCCCCTTGGGCCCATCCATACGGCGCCCTATCCGATGTTTCCACTGTGGAGTCAAAGGACACCTCCGTCCCCACTGTTCTTCTTACCATTGCCCCTACTGTCACAAGGCCACCCCTGGACACCCACAGTATGACTATCCTCATCATCGCTGCTCTCTGTCAGCAGCCGGGCCATCTCGCCCCCAGTTGTCCTTTCCAAGACGACCCCGACTCTGACCCTGATGCATACAACGAAGATTTCTAGTTGAAGTCTTGGGAGTATGGTGTCTCCCACCTTAAAACGGGGCTATTGTTACAAATCAATGGTCTGGCTCTGTTCTGAAACCCTTATCCTACACTTCGCGGTTACCATTTCATTTTCTTTCTCCTTTTCAACATTGTGGACGGGCGTTCCACTTCTACGGACCACCTTTTCCTTTCCTGGTTGATCTCTTTAGATCTCTCCAGTATCTTCCTGTGTAAACCTAACTCTATTCTTTCCAGACGGTCGGTCCTTCTTCATTTCCTATTCTTAGGACCAACACTGCCTTGTTAATCTCTGATATGTATAGCCTCACCATGAGGCCTCCTCGTTGCTATACCTGCAGGATACCATGAGGCCATTCCCCTTATGGGATCCTCTCCTCTCGTAGCACGACTCCCCCTGTATATAAACCACCTGGCATAGAACTTAGCTCCGCAGCTAATTCTACGCAATATACCTGCTTTCTTGGTGTATTCATCTCCTTGAGTCTTTGAGCATCTCTTTGATTGCTCGCTACTAGTTCTTTGACGGTTATCTATCTTGGCTCACACCTAGAGAGCGGTAGCATCGTAACAAAGGACACAGATCAGGCATTGTGATGTCTGTGGCTTCTAAGTACTGATACGAGATCCTTGAAAACTTCAGCATACATTCCAAGTTCAGTGCAGATACGCTCCAGATGACCTGTCAGGAGTTCAAGGACCCAACTGTCCCCAGAGAGGACCAACATATGGTAGGGTTCTGGGGCTTTTCGAGGCTGTGGGATTGGGGTGACCATGCCAGCTACAGCACAGACAATGATGCTGAGCACCATCATCAGATACTGAATGAGGCAGCCACATTGTTCTGGCCAAAGATCAAGCATGAGGGGAATATAAGGGCTGTCACAATAACTTCCAAATTGGGTTTGCAGCTATGCATAGCAGAGTTACAGTCTGAGTTTTGCAGAGTCTCAGCCAGCCGAGATTAGCTGACATAGTACAGCTTTCTAGCCGATGTAGTAGCTTGTCGAACTGGCTCCTATCGGGCGAAAAAAGGTTGGTGTTGGTCAAGTTTCTGATGCCGGCGTAGTGTGACAATACTCGAGCTCGACGATACTAACCCGATTCGTTCGAGCCCGGTGGCTCGGCTCAGGGCGAGGCGAGGGAGGAAGAGTACATAAACGCGAGGGGTGGATGGTGACGAGCCGGAGGTGGCAGGCACCTGCGAGGCCAGCGGGGAAGAGGGGCGAGGCGAGTGGGATAGAGAAGCAGAGGGTGGGTAGGCAGAAAAGAGACTCGCGGGTAGTCGATTAGACCACAATCTGAAGCGGCGAGACTGCGGATTTCCGAGCGGGCCTCTCTGTGTCCGGGGGCCTGTCCCCTTACCGCCACATGGGCGCCAACACGGGCGGCTCGCTTAGGTAATATGATCTGAGACACTGAGACCGTGTGATCTTGAACTTCGTAGTACTATGTGGACATCGAGCATCTGCAAAATGGTGTCTTTTGTGAAGAATCCAGACGACAACCAAAATTATCGTACGAGAGAGCAGGGCTCTTTTCCGTGATCATACGGCTGGCTCGACACCACCGGATCAACTCGAACCCGATGGCAGCTCACCTTCCTGCGTCGTTGGTGCTGATCCTCAATACCCGTGCTCTTGCCGAGAGTTTCTAGACGCCGCCAGACTGCCATGCACGACGTTGTCTTTACTGTTTTGATACCGTGCCCAGGCTTTTTACCTCCAAAAGGGCTTTAGTGCTGGTAGGTCCCTCGTTCTTCAAGCCGACGTCTTACATTCCTAGTATGACGACTGCAAGCCTCGGAATACGGTCTTTCTTGGGTTGCTCTAGACTTTGAAAATTTCCTTGGCGTCTACCAGAACCTGTATGCCTGCCCTGACTGTCCGCGGACGGTGGCCCGCACCTCAGAAGCCATTAACACCTTGTTCGCACTATGCAGCACACAGCATGGTGTCATCGACGCCACAACGGCGAGGTAATAATCTCAGCTTTCGAGGCAATCAACTCACAATATGTGAAGATACGGGAAGTAGAACCACGCCAAAGTCGCACGCCGAGGAAGTAGCTGCCCGGAGGTTAAACGTAGTATGTATACAGCAACCGTTCTTCGCGGATCGGGACGCCAAGAACTGCAGGCTGGACGAAGTAACCGCTGCTATGCTTCTAAGCATCGAGAATCGACTGAATGTTACATCTTAATCGACAAAGACGGCAAGACACGCTCGTGTATATACTTGGCACAACATCTAATCACAAGCATTGCAACGCGTGCGCAGTAAAACACCGGGGAAACCAATGGAGTCGCCACAGCGCTCGAGAGTACATAAAGATGGTGCTGAGCACGGGCGACTCGCTCGACCTAGTGTTCCCTACCCACATATACCCTGGCTTCGGTTTGCGGCCGTGGTCAAATATCCCCTCCCTGTCTTTTTTTGCGTCAGCTTCGAGTCTTCCATGTCCGAAGTCACCCATCAAGGCAAGATCTCCGCGCACCGAACTTTGGGTCGTGCAGCCAACGTTACCACCATGCCTGGTTTTACGATCACCAACCTGGATCGTCCTGCCAACGTTGGCACAGCTACGTCCAGGGAGGATGACACGGAATCCCTGGCAACGGTTCACTCACCCAGTGACATACCCTGCGTCGAGTCAGAGGGCTTTGATAAGCTGGCCTCATCACATCCCATCTCCACGGTCACGACTCAAACGGCCGATAATCCAAAGAAACCGGTCGACGAGAGTCCACTACAGCTCACAGATCAGACAAACCTTCTCCCGTTCAGGAAAATTCTCCCCGTGTTCGCGGGTCTGGCTCTCTGCGCCGCTATCTCTGCGCTTGACTCCGTCATTATAGCAACGGCTATGCCCACTATATCCAACTCCTTCAATGCCGGGTCTGTTGCATCATGGGTGCCATCTGCCTACATGCTTACCTCGACGAGCTTCCAACCGCTGTACGGTCGATTTAGCGACATTTTTGGTCGCAAATTAGCACTTTGCGTAGCCATGGCAGTATACATAATGGGAAGCTTTGCTTCAGGTTTCTCGACGTCCATTATTCAGTTGATCATCTTTCGCGGTCTCAGTGGCGCAGGAGGTGGCGGTCTTCAGAGCATGGCACAAATCATCGTCTCCGATATAGTCAGCCTTCGAGACAGGTACGTTCTTTGCATTTCCGCGTGGTTTATGTGTTATAATGTAAACGGTTCTTTCTCAGAGGTAAATATCAGGGTATCATTGCTGGTGCTATTGCTCTCGGCTACGCTATCGGACCTCCTGTTGGTGGTGCTCTGGCCCAAAAAGTGTCTTGGAGAGTATGTTTTTCTTGAATATATTATCTTCAGTATACATTTATTTATCGTGGGGTAGTGGTGTTTCTGGGTCAATCTTCCTATGTCGTTGTTTGCCATCTGTGTTGTTATCTTCGTACTCCCATTCAAACCAGTGGAAGGCAATGTGAAGAAGTAGGTCCTAAATTACTTCCTTTCGTCGACCCTCTTACACCGTATGCAGGAAGCTCTTGGCGGTGGATTACCTTGGTGCTATCCTAACGCTCGTTGCATCTGTTCTCATTCTTTTGCCACTCATTTGGGTATGTGATTGCAGATCGTCTAACTTAATCATCATTAACGTAGCACCGCCAGGGTGGTGTTACGCTCCCATGGAATTCGCCCATTGTTCTCGGGTCGCTGTGCTCAGGAGTCTTTGTCGTTTCCTTCTTTTGTCTTTGGGAATGGAAAGGCGCGCGTTTGCCGATTGTTCCCAGTAAGTGATCTGTATTGTACATTGATGAGGCTCGACTAATCAGTGATTTGTATGGTTAGTGTACATCTTCAAACACATCACTGTAACAGGTGTATATATCACCATGTTTATCAAGTATGGCTGTTGTGTGTTGTAACCGCCGATCCCTTATTCTAATAACTCCATCGCAGCGGTTTCGTGTTTTTCTCTTCACTGTACTACCTGCCGCAGTTTTTCCAAATTGCATTGGGATATTCTCCGATTCGGTCCGGAGTATTCTTACTTCCGGTGCTCGTTAGCCAATCGTTCGCAAGTTGGACCACGGTATGCATCTTTTTGTGTGGCATCGATGTCACTACTGACCACCACACCCGCATGAAAAGGGCTTGATCGTCAGTAAGACAGGGAAATACCGGGTGTGTGATGCACCGATGTGTCCCTTCAAATGGCTTATGCGATCTTCTTCGATCCCCATAGACCAGCATCTATGTTGGATTCGGTGCATGGGCCGTGGGATGTGGTTGCTTATCTACAGTCACGGCATCTACAATTAAAGCGCTCCTAGTGATTTATATGCTACTCTCGGGCATGGGTGCTGGCCAAGTAATTCTTCCAATTTGTAGTAGGATTATCATGAACTCATATACTCCCTTAGACTCTGCAAACAACTACTGTTGCAGCTCAAGCGAGTGTTCCGAGACGGGACATGTCTGTGGTGACGGCCGTCAGAAACGTAAGTTAGCTCCGCAACGTGATCAACTATTCGCTAAAGACCACAATCAGTTCATCAGGCTGTTGGGAGGAACGTTGGCTCTAGCTGTTGGTTCGACATTGATGTCAGTCATTTTTCTCCTCCAAGCCTTTGAAACTGAAACCTTGTTGTTCGCAGTAACAACTCCCTTCGGACCGATCTTTCTACTTTCTCGCTTTCCTCATCCGCGATTACCGCCATCATCAACGACCCCTCCATTCTTGGGCCGAACACGCCAACATCCAAGCTTGCACCACTGGGACTGACGTCTTCGATGGCCAGCTATGTGCTCTCGCATGGGTACACGACGGGCTTCAAACTTGTGTTCATCCTCAATGCATGTATGGCTGCCGTCGCAGCGGTTGCCAGCTTTTTCATGATCAAGCATAAAGAGCTGACGAGGGGCGACGAGGAGAAACTCAGAGAGGAGGCGCTGACGGCGCTTCGTGATCACGGGAAAGCACAAAACAATATCGCCGAACAGGTATAGACTCTCGGCCGAAATGATTCGATGAGGTGATGGGGTGGACGTAGAAGTAGGGCATGTGATGAGCATCAGCGTTGGCCTTGGCCGTCTGTTGGAGTGCGAGTTCACGTAATATGCAGGATGAATTGAATCGCACCCAACTTTGACGTTGGGTTACCCAGAGGACTTGGGGGTCTTGTTTCACCTTAGATGTTAATTAGAGATACCTAGATGGGTAGTTGAACTGAAGGAGTCTTGGGAACGGAGATTGGGTATGCACGACGGACGTCTTGCATTCCAACGTTGCGGTAACTACGGTAGCGAGCACACGTGTAACGGGCTTACACTCTGAAGTATGGATTCACTTTTGGGGCACTGACATTCAACGTATCACCGCGAACCACCCGCCAAGTTGATGCTCTGGACATCCACGCAAGATACACTATTGCTTCGTAGTTCGCAAACAAGGCACCACCAGAGACAATTACTATTGGTAGGTGACTCGGACGCTTTCCTTGGCGGTGAAAGGACAAAGCATAGTCTACGACTCAAACCGGCAATCTGCGTCGACACGTTCCGCTGCGCCCACAGTCCAAGCGGTATGTTTCGGATCAGTTTATCAATGAATGAATAGCCTCATGGAGAGCCTGGCTTCCCAATCCAGACCGCTGTGGAGTACCACAATGCACACACGCCGAGATTCTCTTTCGTGGTGCTTAGGAGGGTGGCGAGTTAAATACTCGAACCTCGTCCTGTGTCATAACTCATCCCTTGCTTCGTTCCTCTGAGCCGGCCGACGTATTCATCTCCTCGATACGTCGAGTGGGCACTCCATTCCTTCATCTCGCACCCTCCCCCTTCCCCCCTCCCTTCGCCTCTGGCCACCCCATTTATGATGTATGCCAAGCCTGCCTTCACCGAGTATGATTCGCCTTCCAGGCGCCGTCCCATACAGCCTTTCCGATTCGCTCGAAAGACGAAGTATATGAATGTGAAGGATGCAAAGATAACATTGGACATCATAATTCGTCCCTCGCTTCAGCTTTGCAAGCTTGTCCTTGGTCGCAGTGTTCTCCGAACTGCACTAAAGCGACCCCCACGGACAGCCATCTTCGATGACAGTACCTCAAGCGCGTCTTCTATAACGCCAAAGGTGATTTTGATACGACGGTTTTGAAGAGGAGACATGAAGCTGACTGGATGTCTAGAAAATGGTTCGCTTCGATGAGCAGCCCGTCACAATCTCTCGCAAGGGGTTCTTTGATAGATACCGGAAGGATTCTAATTCCTCTCTTCCACGCCCTTGTCTCGTCATTCGTGTACGTTGCCTCTCCTTGGTTTGCGGTCTTCAATATTCAATCAAAAAAAAAAAAAAACAGAAACACGACGTGCGTCGTAAACCCCCGAAACCCCCACTTGAAGCAGACTGTTGGTCCATTTACGAAGATTGTCTCTCGGATTACCCGGACTGTTTTGCCGACCTTCAAGTTCTTGAAGGCGATGAACGTTTTGACAAGGGACCACTCAAATGCATCCGTAGATCTGAATTCTATGAAACTGAGTTTGGCATCGCCACGTTCGATCGGACAGGCTATGCAAACTACTGCCTCTCCAGTTGGCTCGATAAGCAACGTGAAGAAGCACGGGCCCCGAAGAAACTCGTGTTCGAGGATCCTGCCCTTCTACCGTGGCCCAGTCCTACCCTACCACCACCATCGAGCAACCTACTTGACGTGGCTTGTCCCATGCCACCACTGCCTTCACCTATCTGTAGGCGGCCACCACGATCTCTTCCCCGGCGCATATGGAAGCGCGTCGAGGACGAACTTCAAAACGCACTTGTGGTGCTCACCATTGGCCTCTTTATTCATATATGCTTATTTCTTTTTCTCTTGTATGATGTTCTGACGCGGGGTTTCATTCCATCGGATGACTGATTTGTATCCTTATTACATGCGGGGTTTTTTTCTTCTTTTCTGGCATGTGGTGTTCTTTCGGTTGCTTTGGTGGTCTTTCTGTTGTACACGTTATCTTCTCTCGTTTTACATACTGTATCATTAGTACATCTCTTTCTTAGCCACACTTGTAGCAAGCAACTTTCGTGGAGTCTCCACGTTTCCTCCCCCGAATCTAAAGGTACAACTCGTGTACATCTAGGAGTACAACCACAACTTGTAGTTTGTGCGTCACGTGCTCCAGCTTTATGAGATAAGCGCTTTCGCACCAGTTGAATCACCTGGACGCAATGGCGGATGCCAGTCTTTCCACATCAGAGAGCCAGCCTCACGGACGCGGCAGGAGCAGGGGAGGCAGAGGCAAGTCAAGAGGCGGTCTCGGTAAATACCTCCGCGCTCGCGGACGAGGAGGTCGTTCCTTCGGGCGTCCTGCCGAGTTTACGAAACGACTCGTCCTAGAGGGCGAAGCACCAGCGGAAGACCTTGACCAGGAAGAAGCAGAAGAGATCCATCAGAGGTATGCCAGGCGCCAACTCGTGTCAAACGCAGGTCGGTATGTGGAGGAGCAACCTCAGCTGGATTCGGACGGTGCGTGTTTATCTTATCTTATCTTTTTTTTTTTTTTTTTGGTGGGGTTTTTTTGTTCCGTTGAAACGTGGGGGTTTATACACGTTATTTTAGGAGAGGAGGTCGAGGAGCCTGAAGTCGATCTATCTGCTTTTTTGGAAAAGCAACGACGGTCGGATGTGACTTCGGATTCGGCGTTGGGGCTTTCTGGCGCACTCGACGCGCAGGCGAACGACGAAGACGAG
>JBBPNB010000783.1:0-12411 GCA_038090635.1 Rubroboletus satanas | reverse complement strand
GGTGATCGCGCTCGATGAAGCGCACCCGCTCACTCCAGTACACGCTCAAGGAGAATATCGACCGGCAGATGTTTTCTGCAGAGTTGTGAACAGATATTCACATCACCAGAATCATGCCGTTTGGGTTATTTTCGCCTCGACGACATCCAAGGTCGCGGATTTTTCGCCGCCGAATCAGAAACGTCTGTGGTATTTTCTCATTGTGCTGATAACCTGATTTATTCATCCTTCAGATAATTCCGACCGTGTCGCCATCATGGGGGAGAAGCTTTTCCCACCTTACACTCAACTTGGATGGGATCAGAGCGCATCGGGACTCGGAGATATTGACATCGAGGATGTCGCCAAGGTCGATCACATCGCAGGCTATGGAAGACCCTTGTAATATTACACTTCCTTCGTTGTGGCGGGTGACTAACCTGGTTATCATCCACAGATGGCTCTCTCTCAAGGCTGCACTTACATTTCCGGAAAGGGTACTAGGCACAGCGTCATCAAAGCTATGTGCTGGGTACGGTTTTAATGCACGCAAAACGAGCCACGTGCTCGCCGTATTGGGACAGCGATTCGGATTGAACGTCACGTTTGGACACCCTGACTCGGTCGCGCATTTGGAGAACGGCGTGGCAAGCCACCTTCGGATCTGCCTTGCAACGACATTGGACCGCAACTGGAGGTTCACGAGTTATCCATCCGAACCACTCCTGTCGTGCGTGGCCGCAATCGAGCTACATAAGGTGCCTCAAAGGCTGGAGCTTGCTCTGAGCACTCTCCTGGCGGCCGTTAACTCTGGCATGATTGACATGGGTCAACGGGGCGAACTGGCTAGCCGATTGCTATGGCTCCTGGCCAAGGACCTGTTTATCCGCACACAGGCGAACAACGTGGCCACCAAGCTGCCGTCAAGATGGGAAGAGCATCTGGCTGACTGTCGGATGATTCCGGTCGTGGATTGGCTTGAATTCATCTTTGGACCGCAGATATGGGACGAACAGGACACGCAAGCATCGCTTGCACGCAAAATGTTCGAACATGCATATCTGAATTTCTCGCACTGGGTATGCATGGATGAGAACATCGCTGGATCCAAGGAAGGGAACGAATTAAGGTCAGCCTTCCGAATTCCATGGTCATGATGTGATTTCGAGTCTGATGATATATCATATAGCTTGGATGAGTGGACACTACGCCACTGGCAGAGGACGAGTGCGGCGCAGTGCTGCCACCAACAACCGCTGATCGACAAGGTGATACCCATCTATTTCAAAGGTGGCCCCTCAAACGCGTCGGCGACATCGCGAATGTCGCAGATTCTCATTTCAGACAAGGCCCGAGAGTCGACGAATTCGAAAGATGTTTTGCGGTCCATCACCCGACGACACAAAAATGTGAGCGGCGAAGGGAGAAGCGTATATGGCTCCGATTCCGAGTCCCTTCCATACATCGCCATCTTGGCCGACCTTGGTCAGCCACCCTCATTCTCGGTTACCTTTCCAGAGCGGGATGTTGACGACCGGTGTCTGCGCATTTATGCTGCGGGAGTGGAACCCACGACGTACGGATTTTTAGTCAATTGTCCTGCGCTTCAGCGGACTCTTCAAGATCTCGTCCACATTCAGCAGATTCCGGAGACAGAAAGGCCTTTCACAGAATATCTGAATGCGCAGGTGAAGTTCGGCAGTACGGCCACTGCTGAGCATATGGTATGGGAGCATGGGAGGAATGTGCCGAGTGTGCGAAGAAAGCCCGCCTGATGGTCCTAGGTCGAGCTTGCGTTGCAATGTCATACTAGTCTCCGGGATTATAGTACGTCTGCCATTGTATGTAGTACTGTGACCGAGGATGAACACCATGTACTATCCCCCGAAACGCTATCACTTTTCCCCCGGCTTCGGTTGAATCTGCTATGTGAAGGGTATTGACGTGAATCAGAGGCGGCCGGAGTTTCTCAATCCCGAACATTTTGACCTCAGGCTCTATATAGTACCTGATCAGGCCCCCCGACGTCGAGCTTTTCGGTTCTTTCCGTATATACTATGTAGTTGACATTACCTGTAAGCCCCATTTGGAAACAGGTACACGGCTGCAGAAAAGAGCATTTGCCTTGGGATCACAACTTGAAGCTAGAGTAGGCAGTGGGTAGGCCTACAATGTCGCGAGTGGCATCGTGGCCGCAGGACTTTGAAATGAATCCCTGCCTGAGGGGAGCCAAACGGCCAAGTACAGTGGATTGACCTACGGTGTGCATCATATTACAGCAGTGATCCATCATATCACGGACCGGTCCATTCAAGAAAACGGTGTTCATTCCTACCTGTGCCACGTGCCAGCTGCCGGTTGATCCGTCCCAACGTCGGAAAACGTTCATCCAAGCGAAGCAAGGATGTCCTCGTGTCACACTATTTTTTGCTGACGAACTTTTTTTCTTTTGTTTTCGCCCATCAGAGACATATAGCGGAGGCCCCGGCCTATGTAACATGTACTTTGCCTCGTGGACTCACGTTCGGGACTGGTTCAAACCCGCCTTGGACATGCGAGATCATGGTCACAAATACTACACTTGCTGTATTTGGATGGGTCTTATTGTGAACGTCGGAAGCCATAACGTTGATATCACGTCGCAATGGATGCCGCCTCTCTGCAATTTGCCGGAGCTGTTCATCTTATTGTTTTGCATTGCTCATTTGGGAGTTCGGACAACCGGTAGGGGGGGGATGGTTTTACCAATGGAGGCGCCTCACATCGTAATAAAGGACCCACACCCGTTCTCAGCGCGAGGAGCGTCACTATAAAAGAGGCTGACGAGAGTACCGTCCCCCCTCCAACTCCCAAAAGACAGCCGTGTCTTCTCGTCTACGAGCCTTCTTCTTCTGCCTTTTGAACCGAACTCTCTCGCACATCGACGCCTCGCTCGCTTGCCGTTTGCAATTGCAGATCATCATCTACATCAGACATGGATTCCTTCGGCACCATCCATTCTGTCTTTGCCAACTCCGAGCATGAGGAGGGTACCTCACCCATTCCGGTCGAGTCAAGCACGAACGACAACTAGGGCACCACCTACTGCCTCATCGCATAAGTGTTTACGCATTGGACTGTCACATTCTTCGTTGTGAGCAGATCTATTTGTACAGTCATGTTGGCCGCACATCGCTCACCTCTGTCATTCTTAGCATCGCACACCTCGCGTACACATTTCATACCATCGCCGTCATCATCTTTACCATCACCACCGCACCACATTGTTGCGGCGATACCCGGCAGGATTCCTTGGGAGATCAATCGATTATTCTTCGATTGTGCGCACACATCTTTATTTGTTCAATATTTGTGCACGAGCATACTTTCGAACTTCGGCCTAGTAGTGTTGTTTTAGTAGATAACATGGTTTTGCAAAGGATCAGGGAAACATGGGGGGAACAAATGAAACCTGTTGACTTACCAACTGTGTGAAGTGTGCGTGCTTGAGAATGTCACCTTGTGAGACGTTTCTGCCAGCGCCATTTTGGACACGAGGTCAATGTAACCCCAGTCGCGTTCGTTAGCGGGAGAAAGCGATGCGAGGTCTCAATATCAGTGGTGGACCCAAAGGTATTGGTCACGAAACACAATTGAAAACGACAAGCTAACGGTGAAGGCGCTGACTGAGGTGGTCTACATAGATTGTCGTAGAAGACCGGGTGTACCAGACCGATAATCAATACCTCACCGACGAATGCTTAACATTGCTGGCGACGAGAACATTCATGGCGGTCGTCAGATCTCCAATCACGCATTCAAGCTCCAGAGAGTACTTAGCGAGGTTGAGGACCATGATGGACATATCACATTTGTGACCTTGCAGAGTCCACGAGATCAGCTGCGTTTTATTGCGTGACCTCGACGTGCTACAGTATACTGTAGTCAGCTCCGAGTCGGATGACACGACAATGCACGTTCAGTAATGCCATGTCAAACGCTGGACAGAGTATACTCAAGGCGGTGGTCAGCAGACTCAGATAGGTGGTAATTACTGTTTACTGACCGATTGCGACAGTAAACGCAGAAAACGAGCAAAGTTAACCAAACTGAACAGTTGCGATGTGCCCCCCTGGAAGAGGATCCAACCACAGCCCCATTACTCGCACACGCGCCCTCGAGTGCGTGCAACTCGTCGTGCAGCCACTAGTTGGCAAACTTGAGTTGTTAAAGTTGGTATTGCCAACTTGACCCTCGAGCCGTTTCCAGTTCCTCACAAAGCAATATGCTAGAAGGGTGTATCATGGGACCTGGCTCGTCCGTAACGTGCACAAAACTTGCATCATTTTCAGTCCTCTGGGTTGGTGATAAGCTCGGTCTGATAGGAAGATAACTTGTCATTTGCAATGATAATTGGAAGACCTTTCTCGGGGGTTATTTTGGCGTGCTTTTATTACATTCGAGGTCGGTCACTTCAGGAGTGAGGACTGAAGCCCAAAGGGCAATGCTAAGTATTCTGGAACCACACCTGGTGTCGATGTTGAGCTTGATGAAAATACAACGACTGTTCAGTAGCTGCATTACTTGCAAAGTCGAGATCACTCTCGAGTTCCTATCGAAAGCAGTTCATCGTATTCGGGTCGGCAGCTACGTTTCATGTTGATGCGAGCATCAACCAATTTCATGTTCCGCTAGCAGCTAAGAATAAAGTGCCATTATGGTCGTGCAGACCGTAGAGGATGCAGCCACAGGAGCTCACCATGTTGGGAATGCCATTCGAGATCGGGTAGGAATGCTTGCAATTCGGACATATCATGACGCCTTCAATGACGTGGATCTGCATTTCGTGCGTAACCCGGTAAGCAATCACGGGACGGATCGGAAGCGAGGGGGTGAAGCACCTCGAGGAGGACATGATGCAGTTTCCGTAAAAATTCGTCGTCCACCATCTCTGGCTGCTCGAGCGGTAGAGACGTGTCTCCGACCTACCGCATCTATTTCAAAATGTTTTCCATGGACGGAGAGATGTGAACACTTGCCAAAGTGGCAGCATCGACGAGGGCACGCCATTCGAGTCTCGGAAGGATGTTGTTGACGAAATCGGGATTGAACTCTTGTTCGTGTAGTTCGATTTGGATACTTTGCAATAACAATGGAAAGTTGTTGGTGGTGCAGTTCTTTGCATGGCAAGCCAGCAAATTGTGGGTGATCAAACGGACCATCTCAAGGTTCGAAGAGGAGAAGGTCCTAAGCCGCGCGTACGTAAGCAATAGTATGAGCCATTTCCGAGTCCGAGGCTGAATTCAACGACCGAACCGTTCAACCATGCGTCCTCAGTCTCCTTCAATACCCGAGAAAGAATTCACATATGAGGCCTTGAAACAGTCGCTTCGTCTTGATGGACGCGATCGACTGGAACTACGGAGACCGACGATCACATTCGGGTCAGAACTAGGTTGGGTCGAATGCACATTTGGCAAAACACGGTGCGCGTCACGAATACATGGACCAGCTTCGCGCGCGTAGATCTAACACATTTGCTGTAGCGTTGTTGCCCATGTCGATGCAAAGATGGTCAAACCACCACCCGAACGCCCATTCGAAGGTACCATCACCATCCATTCTGAAATTTCGCCCATGGCCTCTGTCGATTACGAACTCGGTCGGTAGGCCCTGCAGTCTGATCTGTGTTTCCTGAGATATTCATTTTCGTGGGTTTGGTTATTGCAGGCCGTCTGAAGAGGAGGTCACGATGACCCGGATGCTCGACAAGATTCTGAGGCGGAGCGACGCGATCGACAAGGAATCACTTTGCATCCTCGCTGGACAACGCGTACGTCATGTCCATCCCATACTTCCATTCGACATGCTATAAAATTGCGACTTGCTAGGTCTGGCACCTCCGCCTTACCGTCCACTGTCTTGCTGACGCAGGAAACATGCTCGACTGTGCCTGTCTCGCAGGCATAGTTGCCTTCAAACACTTTCGTCGACCAGAAGTCGAGGTCATCGGCGACGAGGTCATCGTGGTTCGTATATCACGCCTTGTCCTGGGAAGTATGGTGTCACCTATTGAACTGAATATGCCGGTTATCGTAGCATGCGCCAGAAGAGCGCGCCCCTGTACCGCTCGCTATTCACCACACGCCGTTCTGTGTCACGTTTGCATTCTTCCCCGATCCAACGACGCGCCCTGTCGTGGATCCTTCATTGCTGGAACAAAGGCTGAGTGCTGGAACGATGAGTATCGCTCTCAACGCCCAGCGCGAGATATGTGTCTTGCACAAAGCGGGCGGCGTGCCGACGGCACCAGACGAGATACTGCGGCTGCTTAACGTCGCCGTGGGTATCGCGAAAGATTTGGACAAGTTGGTCGAAGCGCGGTTACGAGAAGATTGGGCGGAACGCAAGGTCGAGGTACGATAGACCCCGCAAAGGTAGTCGATAGGTCTTGCGAATGTCAAAACGGCTGCTACTTGCATGTGGTCTCAGTGTAGTCGACAGCAGCTGCCATACCGATGAGTCCATAAGCTCGAACCTGTACGTGCATCTACGCTTATGCATAAGACTGATGTTCCTCGCTTAGAGCAAGGACTGCCGCCAGAGACTGAACGAAAATAGTCGAGTCTCGAAGTGCCTAGCACCACCCGAGGTTTGCGATTCCAAGATCACTACGAGTCTAGATTATGCATAGACCATGCAAGTGAACTCTCCCAACCATCCCTTGCACTGGGTCAGCATGAGTTCTCGACATAGGAAACACAAGCGAAAGAAGCTATCTATGTACTGTGTCTTAGCATTGAGGGCAAAGACGTATAGATAAAGCAACAATATCAAGAACTTTATCACATAGATCCTTGACTCGCATCGACGTGGGCATCTGCTCTCGTATGGGTGCTGTGGCGGTACAGTGTGGCAGAGGGAGTTGCCGGGCGGAGTAGGGACAGCACATAGCAGCGAGTGATGCGAGTTGGAAGAGAGCCATCCGCTAGCACGGACGACGACGGCTACAGTTCTTCAGCACCGTTCTTCACGGCGCGATGAACTTTCGCCGTCGCCCGACCCAGTCAATTGATACTTGGAACATCGCCACTTGCAACAACCATGTTCATCATCTTCCATACCGCGAAATTCGAAACCTCGGTGCATGCGTGTCCATGATCTGCTAACGACCCACGACTTATTGGTTATTCCGCCAGCGATTCTCAAAGCACCAGAATCGGTGCCGGAACCCCCACCACCCTTAACAATCCCTGATATTGGTCAAGGTTGGTACTTCCCATCACACCAGTTATCCACGAGCATGACCATGGGATGACCTTTGCTAGATCTTCGTCAAAATTTGTTAGGGTCCTTTGAGGCGAAACATTGTGGCGCAGCCGTTGACGGCTTCTACGAGTATTTGACACTCCAAGGTCGCTGATTTTTCGCCCCCCAATCAGAAACGTCCGTGGTATATTCTCATCGTACTGATAACCTGACTTATTCATCCTTCAGATAATTCCGACCGTGTCGCCATCATGGGTGAGAAGCTTTTCCCACCTTACACTCAACTTGGATGGGATCAAAGCGCCTCGGGACTCGGAGATATTGACATCGAGGATGTCGCCCAGGTCCATCACATCGCAGGCTACGGAAGACCCCCGTAACGTTACACTCCCTTGGTTGCGGCGGGTGACTAACCAGGTTATCATCCATCGATGGCTCTCTCAAGGCTGCACTTACATTTCCGGAAAGGGTACTAGGCACCACTCGGCGTCGTCGAAGCTATGTGCGGGGTACGGTTTTAATGCACGCAAAACAAGCCACGTGCTCGCCGTGTTGGGACAGCGATTCGGACTGAACGTCACGTTTGGACACCCGGACTCGATCGCGCATTTGGAGAACGGCGTGGCGAGCCACCTTCGGATCTGCCTTGCGACGACCTTGGACCACAACTGGAGGCTCACAAGTTATCCATCCCCTCAGTTCTCTCCGTCCTGAAGCGACCGACCTCGAATATAATAAAAGCACGCCAAAATAACACAAGAAAGATCTTCCAATCATTATCATTGCAAACTGACCATCGACTCAGAGGACTGAAAATGATACACGTTTTGTACATGTTACGGGACGCATCGTAACTGTTCCGCTTGGTCAACTTTGCTCGTCTTCTTCGTTTACTGTCGCGATCGGTCAGTAAACAGTAATTACCACTTATCTGAGTCTGCTGACCACCGCCTTGAGTATACTCTGTCCAGCGTTTGACACGGCATTACTGAACACGTGTTGTCGTGGTATCCGACTCGGAGCTGACTATACACTAGCACGTTGAGTTCGCGCAATAAAACGCACCTGATCTCGCGGACTCTGCAAGGCTACGAATGTCCATCATGGTCCTCAACCTCGCTAAGTACTTCCTAGAGCTTGAATGCGTGATTAGGGATCTGACGACCGCCACGAACGTTCTCGTCACCAGCGATGTTATGAATTCGTGGGTGAGGTATTGGTTATCGGTATGGTACCACCCGCTTCTACAACATTCTATGTAGACCACCTCAGTCAGCGCCTTCACCGTGAGCTTGTCGCTTTCAATTGTGTTTCGTGACCAATACCCTTGGGTCCGCCACTGATATTGACCTCGCGTCGGTTTCTCCCGCCAACGAACGCGACTGGGATTGCATTGCCCTCGTGTCCGAAATGGCGCTGGCAGAAACGTCTCACGAGGTGTAATTCTCAAGCACGCACCCTTGGCACAGTTGGCAAGTCAACAAATTTCATTTGTCCTCCCATGTTTCCCTGATCCCTTGCAAAACCATGTGATCTACTAGAACAACAATACTAGGCCGAAGTTCGAAAGTATGCTCGTGCACAAATATTGAACGAATAAAGGTATCTGCCCACAATCGAAGAATGATCGATTGATCTCCCAAGGAATCCTGCGGGTATCATCGCCGCAACAATGCGGTACGATGATGATGGTAAAGATGATGATAATGGCAAATGACGATAATATGAAATGTGTACGCGAGGCGTGCGATGCTAAGAATGCGAATGACGGAGGTGAGCAATGTGCGACCAACGTGAATGTACCGATAGATCTGCTCACAAAGAAGAATGTGACGGTGCACAGGTGCGCCTCTCTTTTTCGTGTGAGTCCAATGTGTGAACACTTATGCGATGACGCAGTAGGCGGGGCCCCAGTTCCAGTTGTTGACCGACTCGACGGGAATGGACGAGGTGCCTTCCTCATGCTCGGCAATGGTACCGAAGGAATCCATGTCTGATGAGGATGATGATCTGCAAACGGCAAACGGAACAAAAGCGAGCGAGGCGTCGATGTGCGACAGAGCTCGGGCGATTGTTCAAAAGGCAGAACAAGAAGGCTCAAGACGAGAAGACACAGCTGTCTTTTGGGAGCTGGAGGGGGGACGGTGCTCTCGTCAGCCTCTTTTATCGAAAACCTTGGGTAAATTGAACACTACTAGTAACTATAATATTGCTTATTGCAATCAGGCACGCAGGCTTGTAGTGGTCGTAATCGCTCGTGATGGAGATAAGGCCGTAGTTGCACATGGAGTTGGAATCGTATCTCGGGGGCATCGCGACCTGCTGATGGCCCCCTCAGGCCCAGTGAGAACTGGTTGTGCTAGATTACTGTTCTTTTCACACGAGTTGTCCACGTGGGAAAATTAGTCTCAAAACACGCTCCATCTTTCATCGACTCCGCTTGCTCAACCACTCACTGGATCTCGTCGGAAAGGATACCATTCGACTCGGATATGGCCAGCGAATCTGTCCCATATCGACCGATTGAGATCGAATGAGTTTGTGTGATTTCGCTTTTTTCAGGTTCGGAGTTCCATGCGGAAGAAAGCCACTGACCTCCGACAACCTTACAGGCATGCAGAGAGGCCAGAAAACCAGCCTGGAGATGCAATGGGCTATTATCCAACCCTCGAGGATCATTCTGCATGATGAAATTAGCATGGGGCTGGATGTAGCTACATGCACTACAATGAGACTAGCATAGGGTGATGTATCTACACATGACTCTTGTCGGCCTGGATTACAGTAATCTCGGACGATGTTGTCGGATGGGGCCCCAGTCCGTAAGTAGTTATCGGAGTTCGAATGGACTTACCTTTCAAAGTAAGTCGTCCCCAGTCTGCACGTCCCGATCGTCGGTGCACTCCTGCAGGCAAACACGTCGCACTCTCGTAGCGAACCCAGTAGCAGCCTCAACGACTCACAGAGAATCACGCACGACGCCAGCAAACACCGATATCTTGCACTTTTACCTTTTGAACAACCAATTGGTGTCGATTGCACACCCAATGTCAGAGGTCGCGGAACGTACTAGGCCCGGACGTCCAAAGGGGATGAAAAACCCACCTACAGCGAAAAACGTGGGTAGGCCCTGCAAGAATGGGGAGCCTGCACAGCGCAAAAATGCTCCCAATAACAATATAACCACAGGTAAGTACTCGAATCGCATGCATAGATGTCTCTAGTACTAACCGTTTGTGTTGCAGACTCGTCCTCGTCTGCTCTGCCTCCAACATCACTGGCCGCTCCGATCTCCAACACCACTAGCTTCCGCGTCACTCAGCCAGATCGATCATCGATCAACCGACATCCCATCAGATCGACCTGATTGCCCTGACTGCGGTCTTACAAGCGAGCACCCAACCACGGCCACTGCCAACAGTACTATGCCACCCCAATCAGTTGTTGTAAATCTAGTGATGCCGGTGGGGCCCAGCCCGGCCCAAAAGCCCCAGCTCGGGAGGCTCGGGCCCGGACAGACGTCAATGCCGCCGCCACCACCTCCCAACACCTCCGAGTGGGGGACGATGCCACGTCAGAACCGGCTAAGCGAGCCAAACTCCAGCCTTTTAGGTGACCATAAACAGCTAGTCCAGGTCCTGTGCTCGTATCCACCAATCAAAATTCTCAGATAGCCTTCGGAGAGTCGTCAAGCGATAACGTTACTCGACAGCTTTTCGGATTGGCAAGGCTTCCCCGGATCGCCGCAACGCCGGAGTCGTCCCACAGATCACGTAGCTCGTCTTAGATTGTCTTAGGTTGTCTCGGCCACCCACCTTCGCCCTTCTCTCTTCTCCGGGTCGGTTTACTCCTCGTATTTCCCACTTATCATTGAACTGTAGTGTGTCTCGACTCTCCTGCATGCTGGGGCTGGTCCGCTCACCCGCTTTGCATTGGCTCTCAGCACACCCCGGTCCATTCCGGAGCCTGGCCCATGTTCTCTACCGGGGCACGGCCTGGTGACACTCGGGTGTAGTCCGGCGTCTTGTTGTCTTTGGACGTGGGTGCGATAATTAATGGAATAGGAATAATGCGTCCGTCCATTCAGACAACAAATGTGAGCAGCGTAGTCATGTTAAGGCCTAATTTCTCTCTTCTCTCTGCATCCTTAGCAGCGTCAAACGTTTCTTGTCGTCGTCTGCGACAGTGATGAACAACCACGATCCACCAACGAACTCTAAGCTAGAGTTGGAGCCGTCTGTGCCGACATTGATGCTCTCTTCTAATGATATCGAGCAGCGTGACTCAGATCCTCCAACTACATCTGTCCACGGCAGTCCCCTTCCGCCGCCACCCGCACCAACATTCAAGTTGCTCTTCTCGTTCCTCACCCCGAGACGAAAGCTCGTATTACTCACACCCGCTATCGTATCGTCTGTCGTAGCGGGTGCCATCGCCCCTTACATGACATACGTCATCGGCCAGTCTTTCAACACATTTGCCGCTTTCCCCCTCACTTCAAATCCATCGCAAGCAGAAAAGGACACCCTCCTCCATGGTGTCGGCTCTGCTGCACTGCGGCTTGTCGCGCTTGGTATCGGCGCCCTCCTCGTGAGCAGCGTCACAAGTAGTCTATGGATATAGACTGGCGAATGGAATGTCATCGAGCTGAGGAGAAAAGTTTATAACGCAGTCGTGCACAAGCAAATGGAATGGTTCGATAGACAGACGGGGAGCGACAATCCCACCAACGTGCTCGACATGGGTGGCGAGGGTGATCCCACTGGCGCTGGCGGTCTCATGGTCAAGTTTGCTAGGTAAGCTCCCTTTGTGTCTCGGTGTTGGCCCACTGTACTCAGTCGCTCAACAGGGAAACTGACGATGTACGCGCCGCGTCATCCCTTGCAGCTGGCCAACTTATTCAATATGCAACTACAACATTAATGGCTCTTGTACTCGCATTCGTCTGGTCCCCTCTTTTGAGCCTTGTCATCCTCTCCGCTGTGCCCTTTCTTATCCTCATCCAGGGATTCTCTCACGCTTTTGCATCACCTCGTATTGCGCAAGACAGAACGCTGATCGCTTGTGCAGCTTCCCTTGTCTCCCGGGTGGTACGAAATATTGGCGCGGTCAAAGCAGCGAATGCAGCTTCCTACGAACACACTCTTCTTACACGTGTGGTGGTTGCCGTTCAATCACTCGGTG
>JBBPNB010000782.1:0-12425 GCA_038090635.1 Rubroboletus satanas | reverse complement strand
CTCTCGTAGCACGACCTCTGATGTATATAAACCCCTCGGCATAGAACTTAGCTCCCCAGCTAATTCTACGCAATATACCTGCTTTCTTGGTGTATTCTCCTCCTTGAGTCCTCAAGCATCTCGTTGATTGCTCGCTACTAGTTCTTTGACGATTATCTATCTTGGCTCACGCCTAGAGAGCGGTAGCGTCGTAACAATGGCGGAATTCATACATAACGCCACCACTCATTCGGTCACAGGCAAATCTCCGTTCTTCTTAATGATGGGTTATGAACCCCGTTCCTACCCACCCCTCGGCTGCACCTTCCTTCTAGCTTTGGAACAACGACTTTCCCACACCAAAGATGCCAGGAAAGAAGCCGAAGCCGCCCACACCCTTGTCTAGCAACGTATGAAGGAGAGAGCTTTCTCTCACTTCAAACTCTGGAAAGTAGGCAACAAGGTTTGGTTGGACTCACAGAACTTGAAGCTTCAAGTCCCATCACGGAAATTTGCACCTCGCCGAACTGGACCCTTTGAGATCTCCCAGGTGATCTCCACAGTGGTGTACCACCTACTACTTCTGAAGACATGGAAGATCCACAACGTCTTTCATGCCTCACTTCTCACAGCCTTCAAGGAAACTCCTGAGCATGGCTCCAGCTTCCCATGGCCATCTCCGAAACTCATAGCCACAGAAGAGAAATATGAAATTGAGAAGATAATTGTTACAAACCAATGGTCTGGCTCTGCTCCCCAATCCTTATCCTACACTCCACGGTTACCGTTTCATTCAATTCTCTTTCCTCCATTGTGGACGGGCATTCCACCCCTACGGACCACCCTTTCCTTTCCTGGTTGATCTCTCTAGATCTCTCCAGTATTTTCCTGTGTAAACCTAACCTTGTTCTTACCAGATGGTCGGTCCCTCTTCTTTCCTATTCTTAGGACCGACACTGCCTTCATTCATCTCCACTATGTATAGCCTCACCATGAGGCTTCCTCATTACCGTGCCTGCAGGATACCATGAGGCCATTCCCCTTTTGGGATCCTCTCCTCTCGTAGCACGGTCTCTCCTGTATATAAACCCTCGGCATAGAACTTAGCTCCCCAGCTAATTCTACGCAATATACCTGCTTTCTTGGTGTATTCATCTCCTTGAGTCTTCGAGCATCTCTTTGATTGCTCGCTACTAGTTCTTTGACGGTTATCTATCTTGGCTCATGTCTAGAGAGTGGTAGCGTCGTAACAATAATCACTCACAGGGGAACTGCCAGCCGAAGGCAGTACCTGTGCCATTGGAAGGGATATTCTGATGCTGAGCAGACTTGGGAATCTTCGTCCAACTTAGGAAATGCCAAGGAACTCCTTTCTGAGTATAAAAAGAGGATCAGACTCTAAACCCTTCTTTCCTTCATTCCACCACCATCGCCCATGCCCACTCCATCCTCCCTCTTCAACAACACCCCCCTCTCAGTTTGTATCTCCTGACTCCCCACCTATGCCCGCTGACTCCTCTATATCGGAGCGCTTGAGAATGTTGAGGCCCTCACGATGATCGAGGCCTTACCATTCTACTATGCCGATGACACCCTTGTCCACCTCATTCAACTCTTCTACTTATACGCAGCCCTTTGAACCCTTCTCACCAGGGCCACCTGGTGCCAGGCAGGTCCCACTATCTTCGGGACTGACTCCCGATAGGTCCAAGACTCTCCCGCTGTCATGGCCATCGAGCAACTCTTGGTTGAAAACAGAAACCTTTCACTCAATCTGCTCTATATCCACAGATTCTCCCTCTATATCACCCTTCTCCCAGAAGGAACCCTCATGCGGATTATACGGCCTGTCCTTCTCTCCCTATCTGAGGAAGATTGAGAGGAGTATTTCAGAAACTCCCAACTTCCTGACTCTGGACCAACCTCCTCTCAGGCAGTCCATGTGGCTCTCGAGGAGGTTCTCCCAGTCCCCTATGACCTTCACAGAGAACCTGGACCAAGTAGACCATCTGATCCACTCACTGGAGGAGGAGTTGGAGTGTTTGCGCCCCCCTCCGACGGTGAGACCACCCTTACCCCCAATTCCCCTACCTCCAGTCTCTCCTCATACTGGACCCCCTCCCCTGTATTGCCTGGTGGGTTTACTCCCTCTGAACCCACTGCAGCCGCCATGCCCATCGTCAACAAAATCCCTCCTACTCCGGAATCTCACTCCACCAGGCCCATACGCCGAGTTCCGAGGCGTCGACATACAGTCCTTCTCAGGGCAGGGCTACCCACCAGCCATACCAACAGACGCCATATTCCCAATGTATTGGAACACTCTCCAAGCCCAAGCCCCACAGCTCATCAATTGCTCCACTCTGCTCCAAACGGAACATCAACCCCCGTTCTCACTGTCTCCTTTGCCTGTCTTGTTAGTCCCCCAGCCGTACATAATCCCACTCCAGTACCAGTGGATGCCAACCCTCATATCCCCGACTCTGTACCCGCTCGACCAGGTCTACCCCAACTGGTCCCACCCTGGTGCTTCGAATGCAGGACACGGACCCATCTCCAGATTAACTGCCCAAGATACCAGTGTCCTATTTGCCATACCGTCTCGCCTGGCCACCCCCAATACCATTGCCCCCAACAACATTGCTTCCTCTGTGGCAAGGCCAGTCACTGAGGACAGAACTGCTACTTGACAAACCTCTCCCCTGAACAGTGGGACCTCACTGACTACAAGGTCAATGGAGGCGATAGTTCCTGAGATGGAATGTCAGGATTATGAAGGGGGTAATGTTATGGCTATGTCATCCCCTGACTTGTTTCCTTGGAACAACCCCAACTCACCTTCTTGAATCCTTGAAAGGAACCTCCTCAATGAGTTGTGTGACCTAGGACACAAAGACCTCATGCCGGACGACTTGTGGGACAAGTTCATGTGTTTGGACTATGTCACACCTGAGGATGATGGGACTCTCCAGGGAATTCCCAGGGATCATCCCTGATTTCCTATTATGTCTCATTTCCAATCATTGTATTTCATATGTGGATACATCCCATCTCAGTACTTACCATAGTTAGGTAATGTCTTGTGTTCTCCTCACCCAGACAGATCTGGATCCCGATCCTGATCTCGATCTTGCTCAATATAGTGCCGCTCTATGTAGGTAGTACAGACCTTCCCTAAACTACCCAAGTAGTATTTAAGTTCAGACTCCACTGTACTTCCTTTTCCCTCAATCTTGATCTGCGCCATTCATCATAACAGTCTTGATCGCTGCAAAGCCTGATCGCCACTTCGCTTCTATATCACTGCTTCTATCTCCGTGTCTTGTGATCAGTCTTAGCCTGAGGTTAACACCCAGCACCTAAGCCTTTGTCCTAGAAGGGTACCGTCCCCTAGGCATAGTACTACCTGTTGGGAGCCAGCACACTTGACCTTCCGGTGAAGGACCACTTTGTATGCGGAGTGCTACGTGGATGGCCCCATGTATACATCAGGCTAGTATAGGTGCTTCAGAGGAAGAAGGCTAGTGCACTAGATCTCCACTGGTCACTGCTCTCGAGCATCCGGTGCTGTCACCTTGGGAGTTCCCATTCTCCCCTAGTGATACGTGTTGAGACCAGCCCTCTCAACACTTGTTCTCCAAGCCAATAGGAGACTTCCCCAGCACACCACTGCAGTCGAGATTGTTACGGTCCTGCGTAACACTTACAGAATTTTTACAGAGAGGTACCTAGTAATGCAGATCTCCACAGATCTGTATCAATTCCACAGAATTCCACAGATGTCAGGATGCAGGTTGGTTTGCTGATGAGCCGGAAGAGTATTAGGATTTGGGACAACACAATACTAGAAATGATGCAGGAGGTTGGAGGGAGGCTGAGCACAAAGATGCAGGCCTGGAGACAGCACAGAGAAATCCTAGAAGCCAAATGGATGATCAATACTAATTTCCCTTCTGAGCAGATAGAGTTACAGATATCACTGTATGGATTGTCCTCAGTGGTGACCATGGCTGATAAACTTGAAGCCACTTCTTGCTTTGGAGCCAAGGTCAAAGGAGTCTTCTGTGCAGCTTCAATGATGGCCACAATTTGGCTCACTATGCACTTCTTTACTCTTACCATGAGTTTTCTTGTTGACAGGCCCTAGTTCTGGTCAGAGAACACAAACACAAAGTGTGAAAGGAACAAGAAAATACCCAAGAGAAACCACAGACAATCTAAGGACAAACCTAAGCTTGTGATCAAAGGAAGAGAAGTGGAATTCCAAAGCTAGCTAAGTACAAGCACTATCGTCTGACTGTATACTACTATACTAACCCTATGCCCTAATGACTAATGAGTCTGGGCCAAGCTAGACTGATGATGTAACAATGATGTCACAGGAACAACTAATGTCATATGATGACAAAAGGTGATGACAAAGACTAGATGAGGCCAAAGGGGCCAGACCATGAGGTGACAACTGGGGTGAGACAAGTACAGAGAGCTGGCATGAGTAACAAGCTGAGCCAAGGATCAAAAGAAAAATGAATAACCAAAATGCTATGGGATAAGTGGCAGAAGCCGCAGGGCAAGGACAAGAGACACAACTGATGAGGGAAAAGGTGGCAGAGACCACAATAAGATACAAGAGATAGTGAATACTACCTAAGAATACTGATTGGAAATGAAACATGATGAGCCATGGCCACAAGGAAGTGGCAGAGAGCCTGTGGGCGAGACATGGCAAGAGTATAGCATAGTGCCTACACAGCATAGTCGTTTCATTACCCCCTTTTCAAGAGGAGACCTCTGGGCGACCAGATTAATAGTTGGTGAAGTCAATGGGATCCTCCACCAAAATGGAACCATCGTTATCAGAGATGACCCATTCAAGACCTTCAGCGTCCAACTTGGTGATGGTGCCACTTTCATCAAGTGAGTAATCACCACCATCAAGGTCTACAATAGTAGCACTGTGCTGTATAGTAGAAGCGCCATTAGGTATCATATGATGTGACGTTTTCAAATGCCATGACATTGGGTTTGGACTCATCCAGGGGAGAATTGGGGCAGACAGTTTCACTATCATTAGTGTCCAGGACAATTGGTTTCTCTATTGAAATCGCACCATTGCTTTTAGATACAATGAGTGTGCGTCCATCGGGATCAATGCGGTAACAGATGTCTCCTTTGTAGGCAAACTCAGCACTGTAAGCGTCTCATACTATATAACCATGGCACAGGAGGGTGACAAGCTCATGGTAAGTGAGGATCTTCTCAAATGCAAACATGTCGTGATGGAGGGTAAGCCTGTGTTCTGACAGGAGTGGGATAGCAGGGGGTTAGACAGTTTCATTGTTGATGTTTGGGACAAGGGATGAGACACGAGGGGAGGTAACCCCATTATTGAGCTTGTTGAGACCTTGTGACTCAGGCTCAAAGCCTTTGTTGGGGAGAGAAGCTGAAACACTCAAAGTTCTGCCCATACGTGGCAACTCTGGAAGTGCTATGAAAGCGATGGAAAATGGAAAGGGACTGAGTCCTACTTTCAATGAAGGTGGAACTCTGAGGAGAACACCAAGAGAACTTCACTGAAGTTCTCTGGCAGCAACTTTGGCCTTTATATACTACCAACTATGCTTACAAGTGTGTATACTACATATATCTACGATAAGCCTCATGGAGGCGGCATGGATCAGAAATGGAAGAGTGGAGATTAAGTACATGCATGATGTGTGAAAGGAACAAGGAATGCCCTAGCCAAACCACACACAACCCAAGGACAAGCCCAAGCCTGTGATCAAGGGAAGAGAAATGGAATTCCAAAGCTAGGTAAGTACAAGCGCTATCTACTGATTATATACTACTATGCTAACCCTATGCCCTAATGACTGAGTGAGTCTAGGCCAGGCTAGACTGATGACATAATGATGATGTCACAGGAATGACTAATGATATATAATGATGAAAGGTGATGACAAAGGCTAGGTGAGGTTGAAGGGGCCAGACCGTAAGGTAATGACTGGGGCAAGACGAGTACAGGGAGCCGACACAAGTAACAAGCTGAGCTGAGGACCAGAAGGAGAATAAATAATGGAATGCTAAGTGAGATAAGCGGCAGAGGCTGCGGGGCGAGGACAGGAGACACGACTGATGAGGAGAAAGGCGGCAAAGACCATGATAAGATATGAGAGATAGCAAATACTACCTATGAATACTGATTGGGAAATGAAACACAATGAGCCATGGCCACAAGGAAGTGGCAGAGAGCTGTGGGCAAGACATGGTGAGAGTGTAGTGTAGTGCATACACAGCATAGTCATTTCACCAGGACTCCTACGTCCAAGAAAAGAAAAACCCAATTAACTCCCTTGGAGCACTGCTGTGCCATCAGTGCCATACCAGTCATTGACAAGCTCTCTTCCTACCTCTCCACTCTGGCAAAAACCTACTTCCCTAGCAAAATCCATTGCTCTCTCCAGAATGGACTTGCCATAAAACCTCTTAAAAGATCTCAGGTGGAAAAGGCAGAATGGATCCACCTAATTAGAAAGACCTTAGACTCATGGGAAAAGGAACTGGCCAACATATCAGATTTTTCCTCTATCTCTATGGTCATCATACCAAAGGAAGAAAAGTCTATCTTCGTCCCTCTCAGCCTATCCTCCCCCTCCAGCCAGAATGTAATATCAACTCCAGCCCTTGTTGATTGTGGCACCACCACCAGCTTCATCAACTATCCCTTTGCCAAGAGACACAACCTTTCCCTAGTCCGTCTCTCTGAAATAGAATACTTGGGGTTAGTAGTCTCCAATGACTGCATCAAGATGGACCCTACCAAACTCTCCACCATTGAGGACTGGAAACCTCCTACTAGCGTCTCTGCCCTATGATCATTCCTAAGTTTCTGTAATTTCTACTGGAAGTTCATTCCTGCCTTCTCCAACATTATACACCCTCTCCATGACCTCACTTGAAAAGGCGCCATTTGACAGTGGGGCACCAATCAGGATTGTGCATTCAGAACACTCAAGAACACTTTTCTCAAATGGCCTATCCTCCATCCTCCAGACCTTGACAAGCCCTTTCATGTGATGACTGACACCTCTTTGACTACCACTGGGGCAGTTCTCATGCAGAAAGACACAAACAGGGATCTCCACTCCTGTTCCTACATCTCCAAGTTGTTCAGCCAGGCCAAATGCAACTACAACATCTATGACTGTGAACTCCTTGCGGTCATCTTTGCCCTTGAGGAATGGCGACAGTATCTCCATGGTACCAATCACCTGGTGTCCATCCTTACAGACCATAAGAACCTTCTCTACTTCAAGGAACTCTGGAAACTCTCTCACCACCAGGCTTGCTAGCAGATGTTCCTTCAGGATTATGACCTTACATTTACCCACACCCCCAGAACTCAGATGGGCCCTGCCAATGCTCTCTCCTGTTGTGACATTGTTGACACCTCGGCTAACAACACCTCTACCCAGCTCCTTCCCAACTTGATTTTCTCCTGATCTCTTGACCTTGCCATTGTTGATAAAATTGCCTCTTCCACCAAGGAAGACCCCCTTATTTCCAATGCCCTCACCATGATGTCCCTTGGGACCAGTCTCCTCCCTTGCATCCCCCCCTGATGATTGGTTGTATGATGGTACCAACCTGACCCTCCAGGGCTACCTCTATATCCCTGAGGATTGTCAGGGACTCCATGTCTCTTGTGTCCACAATACTCCCCATGGCAGCCATGCTGGCACTGCCTGCACCTTGGCCCTTCTCTTCCAGGACTACTGGTGGCCCAGGATATCCATTTTCATCTGCCACTACTGTACATTGCTGGGTGTGCTACTTGCCAACAACACAAGGTCAGTACTCACCCTACCTAACCTCCACTTACTCCCATTCCCACCACTGCAATCCGTCCCTTCCAACACCTTTTCATGGACTTAATCTCCAGCCTTCCCCCTGTCAGTGGCCTTGATTCTGTTTTGATTGTGGTTCACCACAGCCTTACTTGAGGAGTAATTTTCATTCTTTGTTCTAAAACGGTGTTGGCAGCTGACATGACCAACCTTTTCTTCCATCATGTTTTCCCTTCATTTGCTCTCCATAACTGCATCATCTCTGATTGAGGCTCTTAGTTTGCCTCTATCTTTGCACTGGAACTGTCCAGACTCCTCCACTATGACATTGCCCTCTCTACCGCCTATCATCTCCAAACTGATGGCAAAATGGAATGTGTCAATCAAGAACTGGAAACCTAGCTCCACCTCTTCTGTCAGGAAAAACCAGAATCATGGATTGATCTCCTCCCTATGGCCAAGTTCCACCACAACTCCATAACTCACTTGGCTACCAAGCAATCTCCATTTTCCCTCATGATGGGATAGGAACCACAAACCTACCCTAAAATTGACCCAATCTTCATGCCTCATCTAGCAGACTGCCTTACTGAGCTCACCACAGCATGAGAAGAAGCCAAATCTGCCCTGGCAAACTCCCAGAAGGTTATGGCTAACCAACACCACCACAAGTTCACCCCCTTTACCATTGGACAGAAGGTATGGCTAGAAGCCACAAACCTTCCCATATTGTTCAATTGAAAGCTTTCCTCTAAATGCCATGGACCCTTCTCCATCTGCAAAATAATCTCTGTCATGGTGTACAAATTAAATCTTCCACCATCCTGGAAAATATGTACATCTGGTCTTCCATGTCTCTCTTCTAACCCCTTACACTGAGACTGTTAAGATCATACTCCAAGTGCTACTCCAGAACTCGGAAGGTAGCGCAAGGAGATTGGGACTTGGCTTTACCAGATGTGGTATGCCCTTGTTGGAGTCTGGTCCTGGATATCAGAGGTGTCGAAGGAGGTTGGAGTTTTGGATGCAAGTATCAAGAGTACTTGGTTGAGAAGGGAGTCAGATGAGTCATCAAGACTTGGTCAGAGATTAGGAGGGTGAACTAAGTTGATATTCGAACTGATGAATACATACAACGGAAAAGCCTTTATATACAGAGGCCAGAAGAGGATTGGTAAGGATTCCTAATGGATTACTAAATAGCTATGGAGCCAGATATAAGTATGCCGGAGCTGTGCTCCTGAACAAAACACAGGTATCTAGAGAGTCTGGACAGAACTAGTACATAAGGGGAAACAGAGAATGGAGAAAAGGTACTTAGAACTTCCAGAGTCTCAAGGTGGTTTCCAGATGAGAACCTTCCAGAGTTTGAGGATTTGTATCCGGAGAGACAGAGGAGACTTTGAGGATTTTCAGGATATGACAGTATCTCCCTCTTAGGCCTGAATCCCTGAAGGTCTAAAAGAACAATGTGGGGTGGAGAAGTTTCGGAGTGCAAAAAATTTTGCAGAGTACTCTGGAGGAGTATAAGAAGCACAATGGGACTGCTAGCTCCCTTAGTTATATCATCATGGCTGAATTCTTCGATATTCAATGCTGGTCTAAGGAGCAACTCACAGAGAACTTGAAAGATGACGATCATGTCTGCATTGTCAAGTTTAATGAGTGATGGCAGCAGGTCAAGGTGAAGAAGGCAGCAAAGGAAGAAGTGAAGTGAGAGGCAGAGGTGAGAAGAAGAGCAGAGGTGGAGGTGGAGGTACATCAGGAGGAGGGTGAGGCAGGGCCTAGTGACTCCAACAACACAGAGGAGTGTGGAGCACCAGAGGGCTTGGAGAGACCAGGAGGGGTCATTGCAGAGATCCTCAGGGAGATCCTCAATGCCCTGAAGGTCCAGAACAGACACTTGGATTCAACAGAACAACCTGCTGGAGTGTCTGGTGGAGTTGAAGGCAGAAGAGGTGTACGGAGAGGAGGGGTGAGAATCAGATGAGGAAGAGGATGAAGAGGAAGTGGAAGTGAAGACAGAGCTGGTGGAGTTGGTGGAGGGGTTGGAGGAAGAGAACAAGGACATGAAGGGGGACAGACAGTAGGATAGCAGTAGTCTTTGCCTACTTGTAAATGAAACTTGTTTTGCCAGATTAGGTGGAGTGAGATCTGGGCTTATCTGGGTAATGGAGGTAATAGTTGTGGACAAGCTCAGAGGCATGTCTCAATTCTGTGACGAGCAGCCAGGAAGTTTCATCATCTGTTTCTTCATATCCAGACCACTTTACAAGGTATAGCAACTTGCAATTCCTTCGTCATCAATCTATTTTCGAATTGAGGATCTCAGAGATCTCAAACTCCAGTTCCCCATCTACTTCAATCAGAGGTGGCAGAGACTGTATGTGGTTCAGAATGACGTTTGGTATGGAGGGTTTCAACTGTGAGATATGGAAGATTGGATGTATGGACTTCATGGAGTCAGAGAGTCAGAGCATGAGAGAGTAAGTTCTGGGCTGTGTGATGATACTGAAGGGACCAAGGTTCTTCTCAGAGAGTTTCTTTGATGATCTGGTGGAATGGAAGTACTTTGCTTTGACAAAGGCCTGGTCGCCAATTTTGAAGTCCAGTGCCAGAATTTGTCTGGTATTCACACGTCCTTGGTAGTGCTTTTGGGCAGCAGCCATTTCTTCTTGGAGAAACTCGTGGAGAAAGTTGAGGTCAATAGAATATTCATGAGCTTGGAAGAGGTAAGATCTTTCTCAGGGTGGACAGTGATGTTGGAGTGGTAGCCTTTGTTAGCAAAGAATGGTGAAACTCCGGTGGTAGCACTTGGAGCGTTGTTGTAGGCAAACTCTGCTAAAGGCAACAGCTCAGACCAATTGTCTTGCTAATAGTTACAGTATAACTGGAGGTATTGCTTGAGGGTTTGGTTCATCCACTTAGTCTGGCCATCGCCCTCCAGGTGGTATCTGGAGGTGAAGTGGAGTCAGATATCGAGGGCCTTTCTGAGTGAGCAGAAAAAGTGAGAGACAAATTCTGAACCTCAATCAGAGGTGATGTGGGCAGGAACTCCATGCTTAGAGAAGACATGGAGTAGGAAGAGTTTAGCAAGCTCTAGAGATGTTACTGTGTCATAAGTCAGGATGAAGATGCACTGTTTTGAAAGGCAATTTGCAACTATGAGTATTGTGGTATATCTGAAGGACAAGGGAAGTTGTTCAATGAAATCCATGAATATGGAATTCCATGGTCTCTTGGGGATAGGGAGTTGTTTCAACAATCAATAGGACCAGTGTCTTGAGATCTTTGCATGGGCACTGTTACGACTACCTTGGGTAGGGATATGTCATAGCCCTTGATAGGTCTAAAGTTGTCCATTCAAAGGGAGTTCCCTAAATGAAGGGGATGTTCCTGAGTCAAAGTCAAAGACAATACAACTAGAGGGACTTCCTCGAGTTGCAGATTCAAGGTATTCAAAGAGCTGCCCCTTCAAGTAGGCAGGAGTCTTTTGAATCAAAGGTCGCAGCAAACAAGGTGTGATTACAAGGGAGATCTAGGTTAGAGATAGGAAAGGTGTGCTACAAGTATTTAACTGAGCCTGAAGTCCAGAGTGACTAATTAGGAGAATACAAAGAAATAGTGGAGAACATTTGACAAAGAAGAGGATAACACATTGCAAGAAGGCTGGCTAAGGAAGACATGATAGATTGTAAAGGAAAGAACTACATCCTACAGGGCTTGAATAGTAGGTCAGATACATGGCTCCAATGAAAAGGGGAAAAGGAAGAAAGAAACGAGAAATTATAACATTACCCTGTGGTTACATCTGAAGTTCCTACAAAGACTTCCCTTACATATCAAGATAGCTGCCAGGGCTGGAGGAGCCAGTGATGTTGCTTCAAGCAATGTCATTGTAGACACCATCCCTATCATCCTTGGGAAAAGGAGCATGGATATGGCAAGAGGGAGGTACATAACAAGGAGGGAAAGAAGTGGACACTGAGAACAGGGGAAAAGGAGGAACGGAGCGACAGCAGTTAGGACAGAGGTACTGGGGATGTCCAGGGCAAGTGGTCCTGCAGATGGGGTACTTCTAGAGAGAGCATCAGATCTGGGAGTGTCTAAGGCGATGGCATGAGTAGCATGCTTGGTTGTAACAAGGATGACTGGGGGAAAGGGAGGTGTTGTTGTTGTTCCCAGTCCAGAAGGTGTCTATGCATTCAAGTACATGGAGTTCAGCAGGGGAGAGCAGGGTGGAGGATGCAGAAGGAGTGGAGATCGCAGGGAAGTGATTAGTCCTGGTGAGTTCTGAGATACGGAACTCGGAGAGATAATGATCTATGTCTTCAAGGAATTCTAGCATTCCCAGCTGATAAAAGGTTATGGTAAGAGCTGCACGTAGCTCCCTGTAGGTAGATTGGATGTACTTGAGATGGAAGGATTAGTAGGCATTGGCATTTCTCAGAAAGTCAAAGAGTGCTAATTTGGCAGTCTGCAGGTACAGTGGCTCAAATAAGTGTCCCAATGTTGGGCCATTTTGGAAGGACTTGACATTTGCAAGAGAACCAAAATGTATTAGCTCTAGCCCTTGCAGGGTCATAAATAGCCCTAACC
>JBBPNB010000781.1:0-12426 GCA_038090635.1 Rubroboletus satanas | reverse complement strand
TGGGTTGCTTGAGGAAGGCATTTTTGAGGGTTCGGAAGGCCCGATCTTGGTCAGTTCCCCATTACCAGATTGCGCCCTTTCAAGTGAGGTCGTGGAGGGGGCGGGTGATGTCGGAGAAGGCAGGGATGAACTTCCTGTAGAAGTTACAAAAACCAAGGAAGGACCGGAGGGCTGAAACGCTAGTGGGGGATTTCCAGTCCTCAATGGCGGAGAGCTTGGTGGGGTCCATTTTAATGCAGTCGTTAGAGACCACTAACCTGAGGTATTTGACCTCAGAGAGGTCGAAGTGGCACTTCTCTGGTTTGAGATAGAGGTGCTGTTCACAGAAACGTTGGAGGACCTTCATGGTGCGTTCGTGGTGGGTTGCAGGGTCGGAGGAGTGGATGCGGACATCGTCCATGTAGACGACTAACCATCCTTCAGCGATGTAGTCAGCAAAGGTGTCGTCCATGTATGCCTGGAAGGTGGCTGGGGAGTTGCAGAGACCGAAAAACATGACTGTGGGTTCGTATAGCCCAAAGGGGGTAACAAAGGCCACCTTCCATCGGTCCTCCGGCTTGATCTGAACGTTGTTGTATCCCCACCGCACATCGAGTTTGGTGAAGATTGAGGACCCCTTGAGTTTGTCGAGGAGATCGTTAATCCAGGGTAAGGGGTACGCATTTTTGACCGTGTGCGAGTTAATGTATCTGTAGTCTTGGCAGGGACGAAGCTTTCCGTCCTTCTTCTGGACAAAGAAGAAGGGAGCGGCTTGAGAGGACTTGGAAGGTTGGATTTTTCCGCTGGTGAGGTTTTCGTCGACAAACTTTTTACAGGCTTTGAGCTCCTCCAGATTGAGGGAGTAGTTCTTGGCGCGTTTGGGAACGAAGCTGGGGAGTAGTCGAACCTCGTGATCAAAGGGCTGCTTGGGGGGTAGTTCTGTGTTTTCTTTGTCTGCGAAGACATTCATAAATTGCTGGTACCATTCTGGCACTTCCGTGGAGATGCGCTTGCTTTCTTGCGCAAGGGTGGTAAAAAGGGTTACCTTTTGGACGCTTTCCGGGAGAGTGTCGAACTTCTTGAGCAGCTTGGCTGCAAGTTTGTTGTCGACGTTGTGCTTGAGGTACCGTAGAAGATACCGTTGTCTGAGGGCTTCTTGCCCATTCCATTTCTGAGGGATAGTCTTGGCCGAGACTGTTACTGTGTGCGTAGTCCAGTCAATGGTAGGGTTTCGTTCTGATAACCAGGACATCCCTAAGATGACATTCTGGTGTTTGCCACTTGAGAGGATAAGAAACTCCCAGTCTTCCTGGTCGTCATCCACCCATACAGTATGTGGAGTCGTGTCTTGAACTTGATGAGCCCCATCTTGTTTTCAGTGCCATCCACGTTGAAAGCTCAGCAGGGTTGAGCGAGGCAGGTGAGAGGAAGGTTATTCCTCTTGGCGAAGACGTAGTCAACAAAGCAAGCAGTGGCTCTGCAGTCGACTAAGGCAGGGGTAGACACGATGTCTTTGCTAGAGGGAGAGGTGAGGGAGAGAGGTACAAAGACTGATTTTTCAGACTTTGGTACAACAACCGTGGGGATGGCAGGAGAGTCAGAGATCCTGGCCAGGTCCTTTTTCCAGGTGGAGGAGGTCTTTCATACTAGACAGATTTGCTCCGCCTTTTGGAGGGGTGACTTCCAGGCTTGGGCAGAGAGTCCTTTCTGGATGGAGTAAAGAATCTTGTGCTTGGGGTGAGATTGGAAGAGGGTGGTGAGATACGAGCTGAGCTCGTCTTTTACTGGGGTAGTGGTGGTAACGCAAATGTGTTCAGAAGAAGGAGAGAGACTGGGTTTCCTGGACGTAGGAGTCCGAGATCGTTCTTTGGGAGGTCAAAGAGACTCCCGGTTTTATACTTGGGTGGTGACAGCCGACTGCCATTCCTTGACTGAGGTAAAGGTGGTACCGATAGCCAGTTCTGAGGCCAGGTCGAGAGGGAGTCCGGCAACATAGGAGTCACATAGGACTTCGGGCTGTTTGATTTCTGATATACCAGCCAGCAAGGAGAACCAGTTGTTGTAGTTGTTGAGGTCCTTGACCGAGGTTGCCTCCATCCGTAGGTTCTTGAGTTTTCTCCTTGTGTTCCGGGCTTCTCCAACTGAAGAAAAGGTCGTGGTAAATTCTGTTTCAAACGTTGACCAGTTTCTGTACTTTGCTGGGTTGCATGCCATCCGATTGTGGTAACCTTCGGCGAAGACCCATCCTTGGCCTGCTCCTAAGCGGGCGAGTGTGATAGTGACGGCCTCTCCTTTGGCCATCTTCCCTTTCCTGAGCTGGTTGTAGGCCTTCATCGCCCCAAGCCACCAGTTGGCGTCCTTGATTCTTCCCATAAAGTCTTTCGGGAGAGCGTCTTTTCCAATACCTGCCACGCGTACGGGGCCCTTCCATTTCCTTGGTGTGAAAGGTCCTGGGCATGGTGAAGCAGGGGAGGACTTCCTTGTTGAGGGCAATGATGGGGTGGTGGAGGTAGCACCTTCCATGCTATCAGGACCGTATTCTAATCTTGGTTTCTTGGAGGGTTCCAATCCGAGCTGGTGGAGGGAGACCCGCTTTGAAGAAGCTAATGGCAGGGTGGAGGTGGTTGTCTGGAACCGAGGGAATTTGTTTACAAGTCTTCTCGTCCTGCTGGATAGGAGCAGTGGCCCTTCCGACTTTGGGTTGAAGGTTGAACTGTGTTACAAACCAATGGTCTGGCACTGCTCCCTAAACCCTTACCCTACACTCCACGGTTACCGTTTTATTTCATTCTCTTTCCTAACATTGTGGACGGGCATTCCGCTCCTATGGACCACCGCTTCCTTTCCTGGTTGATCTCTTTAGATCTCTCCAGCCACTTTCCTGTGTAAACCTAACCTTGTTCGTACCAGACGGTCGGTCCTACTTCTTTCCTATTCTTAGGACCGACACTGCCTTCCTTTATTTCTGCTATGCATAGCCTCGCCATGAGGCCTCCTCATTACCGTGCCTGCAGGATACCATGAGGCCATTCCCCTTTTGGGATCCTCTCCTCTCGTAGCACGGTCTCAGATGTATATAAACCCCTCGGCATAGAACTTAGCTCCCCAGCTAATTCTACGCAATATACCTGCTTTCTGGGTGTATTCTCCTCCTTGAGTCTTCGAGCATCTCTTTGATTGCTCGCTACTAGTTCTTTGACGATTATCTATCTTGGCTCACGCCTAGAGAGCGGTAGCGTCGTAACACACAGCAGTTCCCAATCAGCGAGAGATAGCGTGCTCAATGCGTCTGGGTCACATGCAGTCACATGCCAGAGGTCACTGGTCTTGACGAGCATGTGATGGATCAGGTGATTTTGGAGTCATGTACCACCAGGCAGGTGAGGAGAGGGCGAGAAGGTGTGAAGAAAGGGGGTTTCATAACACTGAGAGCTTCCAAAGGGAAACGTTCAGGAGACCATTTGGCATGAGGAGAAACCTAGGCATGTGGAGATAAGAGAGATAACAAGAAACATGGTGATGGAAAGGTGATACTGGTCCTCATATAGAACACGAGGCGAAATAGGGACCGGTGTAGTGGTACAGACTACAAGAAGAGAAACCTTAACTGTTAGTCTGAAGCACAGCAGTGCTGGCTGAGAATGGTAGCTAGAAACAGGATAACAGTAAACTAGAAAGGCCTTAGGGAAGTAGGAGGGAATGTAAAGGGGTAGTAATTGTACAGCAACTGTTGGGTTGTAACAGCACTCGTCTGGCAGGTCAGTGGCAATGCAGCCATCCTCTGAGCCCTCTCTCTCTTAGCCTGTTCAAGACTGTGTGAATATTGCTCAAAACAGCAATCAGAGGGAGAACCCCAAGTCATGTGGGGGTGGCACATGATGAGTGGTGATGGCCACTGCTGGTTTGCCCCAGTTGGGCCTGCACTGCATGTAAATTTCTTGAGATAAGTGTGAACCATCTGGGATGGTGACCTCATTTGTTGAGATTCTAGGTTTCTATGTTTAATCCTTCAATTTCACATCCTAGAATCTAGGTCTGTCTAGACCTTTGTTATGTCATACTTACAGTATAAGGTCCGTGGCCTGGACTGCTTACACTATTCATATTATGATAGCATGATGTCATTCTGACATCATAGATAAGAGCTAGTAATGCTATTGGATGACTTACCAATTGCTTACTGATCATGACTCATTTAGCTTATATAGCATGACTCATATATTACATATCATTCCATGATATTCTGTAGTATTCTTCAAGACATCCCCTTATGGGATATTTATCACTACAAGTACAAACACTGTACTTCTATTTAAACCTGGCCTTATTGCCAGTAGTATTTAATGATTCTTCCATCCTTCGTTCCACTTGAGACCTGAGCTCCTTCCAAGACCTTAGAGACCAATCTCACTTACTCAAGTATTACTCCCCATACCTGATTACTATCCTCTGGGCCTCAGTGAGTCTCTCTCACTAACACTCCCTCTTGTCCCTGTGCCATTGAGGTTCCTTTGACCTTTGATAACTGTCACCAAGGTTGGTTTATCTGAGAGCATAAGCCCTGTCGAGGGTGTGGGTGGTACTAGAGATGGGCTTGGGTTTGTCGTAGAGGGGTCTGGATGTGGTTCCGGGGATAGGATGAACGGAGGACAGAGGGGCTGCTGATAGTAGAGGTCCCATTCAGAGGGAGAAAGGAAGGAGAGGAGTGGTTCAAGGATGGGGTGGACGTCCACTGGATTAAGCTGGTCCACTACTGTGCCAAGACCCTCTTGATAGAGAAGGTCAAGGGTTTGTCATTGCGCCTCCGAAATTGACTGGGAGAGCGCCAAGGAGTACATGGAGGGTTGCCTGACCGGGGCAAGGGTTTCTTAGATTTGGCGGAGGAGGGTATGGGTGTTGTAGAGTTGTCCGAGATCGATGAGGATGTGGTTCTGGCGGTGGATGAGTGAGGCATTAAGTATACAAACGAGGGTGGGCTCATTGAGGATGGATGCATAGAGGGTGCGGTGCAGGGTGGGAGGAAGACAGTTGGAGTGGAGAGGATTGAAGTGAATGGGACTGTTGGGAGGGGAGCAAATAGGTGGCATGGGAGAATGTCTGTCCTGAAGATGGTGGGAGGTCTTATATTCATTCAGGACATTGGAGGCATTCTCCAAACTTAGTTCATTTTCCCAGGTAGCTTCAGATAACAGGTATCCTTTCCAGGCAACAAGATACCGGTGCTATTTGGCAGTGCCCTTGTGTTTGACAATGTGGCTGATCTCATACTCCTCTTCAGTTGCCAAAAGATCTGCTGGAGGTCGTGTGAAGTTGGGGCCATGCTCGTTGGTTTCCATGTATGGGGTTAGGAGGAAGGCATGGAAGACTGGGTGAATCTTCCAGGATGGTGGGAGGGTTAACTTGTATGCTATGGCGGAGACTACTTTGCTGATAGCAAAGGGTCCATGGCATTTGGGGAAGAGCTTGCAGTTTGATGCAATCAGAAGGTTGGTGGCTTCTAGCCAAACCTGTTGTCTGATGACAAAGGGGATGAACTTGGAGTGGCAGCAGTCGGCCATGATTTCTGAGAATTAGTCAATGCTGCTTTGGCTTCTTCTCATGCTGACGAGAGTTCTGATAGCTGGTCCACAAGGTGAGGGACAAAGGTGGGGCCAATCTTTGGGTAGGCCCAAGGTTAATATCCCATCATAAGGGAAAATAGGGATTGCTTAGTGGCCGAGTGAGTCATTGAGTTGTGGTGAAACTTGGCCATGGGGAGGAGATTAGGCCAAGACTCGGGTTTCTCTTGGCAGAACAGGCAGAGATAGATTTCCAGTTCTTGATTGACATGTTCAGTTTCTCCGTCAGTCTGAGGGTAATAGGCAGTGGAGAGGGTGACATCATAGTTGAGGAGTCTGAAGAGTTCCATGGCAAATGTCGAGGCAAACTGGAGACTGCAATCAGAGATGATTTGATCGTGGAGACTGAAGTGAGGGAAAATATGTCAGTAGAAGAGGTTGGCCACATCAGCTGCTGACACTGTTTTCAAACATGGGATGAAAAGTACCCCCCGAGTGAGGCTGTGGTGCACCATGACCAATACTGAATCCAAATTATCAACCAAAGGGAGGCCAGAAATTATATCCATAGAGAGGTGTTGGAAGGGGCGGGTCGTGGTGGTGGGGACAGGGGTCAATGGAGGCTTTGTGGGGTGGGTATTTACCTTGTACTGCTGGCAGACAGCACACCTGGCAATGTAGTGGCAAATAAAGGTGGACATTTCAGGCTACCAATAATTCCAGGAAAGGAGGGCAAGGGTCTGGGCAGCACCAGCATGGCCACCATGAGGGGAATTGTGGATTGAGGAGACAAGAGTTGACCTGCAATCCTCGGAGATATAGAGGCGTCCCTGGAAGGTGAGGTTGATACCATCATAGGACCAATCATCGGGGTGGGCATGGAAAAGGAGACTGGTCTCGAGGGACATTGCAGTGAGGGCGTTGGCAACGAGGGGATCCTCCTTGGTGGAGGAGGCGATCTTGTCGACTATGTCAAGGTTAAAAAATTGAGTAAAGACAGAGTCCAGGAGGAGCTGGGTAGCCATGTTGTCATCTGACGTATTGACAACATCACAGCAGGAGAGGGCATTGGTGGGTCCCATCTTGGTGTCCAGAATGTGGGTAAAAGTGAGGTCATAGTCCTGCAAGAACATCTGCCAGTGGGCTTGTTGGCGGGACAGTTTCCTGGGCTCCTTGAAGTAGAGGAGGTTCTTGTGGTCTGTTAGGATGGATATGGGGTGATTGGTACCCTGAAGGTACTGCCTCCACTCTGCAAGGGCGAAGATGACCGCGAGGAGTTTGCAATTGTAGATGTCATAGTTTCGCTCGGCCTGTCTGAACGTCTTGGAGATGTAGGAGCATGGGTGGAGATCCCTGTTGGCATCCTTTTGCATGAGTACTGTCCCAGTGGCAGTGAGGGAAGTGTCAGTCATGATGTGGAAGGGTTTCTCAAGGTCTGGTGTCCGAAGAACAGGTTGCTTGAGGAAAGTGTTCTTTAGGGTAGGAAAGGCCCTGTTCTGGTCGGTTCCCCAATTCCAAATTGTGCCCCTCTTGATTAAGTCGTGGAGGGGGCGAGTAATATTGGAGAAGGTGGGGATGAACTTCCTGTAGAAGTTGTAGAATCCAAGAAAGGACCATAGAGCAGAGACATTGGTAGGAGGCTTCCAGTCCTCAATGGCGGAGAGCTTGGTGGGGTCCATCTTAATGGAGTCATTGGAGATGACTAGACCCAGGTATTCTACCTTGGCGAGGTTGAAGTGGCACTTCTCTGGCTTGAGGTAGAGATGTTGTTCACGGAAGTGTTGAAGGACCTTGAGAGTCCATTTGTGGTGCATGGTGGGATTGGAGGAGTGAATGAGGACGACATCCATGTAGATGACTAACCATCCTTTGGTGATGTAGTTGGCAAAGGCGTCATCCATATAAGCCTGGAAGATGGCCAGAGAGTTGCATAGGTCAAAGAACATGACTATTGGCTCGTAGAGCCCAAAGGGGGTAATGAAGGCTGCCTTCCACCGATCCTCAGGCTTGATCTGGACATTGTTATACCCCCATCATATATCAAGTTTGGTAAAGATCAATAACCCCTTGAGTTTGTCGAGGAGGTCATTGATCTGGAGAAGGGGGTACACATTCTTGACTGTATGTGAGTTGATGTACCGGTAGTCCTGACAGGGATGTAGCTTTCCATCCTTCTTCTGAACAAAGAAGAAGGGAGCTGCTTGGAGTGACTTGGACGGTTGTATTTTCCCACTGGTCAGGTTTTCATTTATGAACTTTTGGCAGGCTACCATCTCTTTAGGGTTGAGAGAGTAGTTCTTGGCTCATTTTGGCATGAAGCTGGGGAGTAGGGTTATCCCGTGGTCAAATGACTGTGGTGGAGGTAACTCCGTTTTGTCTTCATTGGTGAAGACATCCATAAATTGTTGGTACTCTTTGGGTACCTCAGTGTTGGTGCGCTTGGCTTCCTGCATGAGGGTGGTGGAGAAGGTGACTTTCCTGGCCTTCTCTGGGAGGGTGCTAAACTGTTTAGCCAGAGCCTGGCCGCTTTCTGGTCAAGGTCTTCCCTTAGGTACTGTAGGAGGTACCGTTGTCCAAGGGCTTCCAGCCTGTTGCACTTCCGGGGAGCCATCTTGGCAGAGACTGTCACCTTTCATGTAGTCCAGTCAATTATGGGGTTTCATTCAGACAATCAAGACATCCTGAGGATGATATTCTGGTGTTTTCTGCTGGAGAGTACTAGAAACTCTTGGTCCTCCTCATCATTGTCCACCCAGATGTGGAGATTGGTTTTGAACTTGATTGTTCCCATCTGGTTCTCCATTCCGTTGGCATTGAAGGCTCGGCAGGATTGGGTGAGTCTGGTGAGGGGGAGGTTGTGCTTTTTGACAAAGACATAGTCAAGAAAGCAGGTGGTAGCCCCACAGTCAATGAGGGCAGGGGTGGAAATGACATTTGCACTCCTTGGAGCTGAGAGAGAGAGAGGAACAAAGATGGATTTCTCATCTCAAGGTACAATGACAGTGGGGATGGAAGGGGAGTCCGAGTTTTTCAGTCTTCCTTCCCAATTGATATAAGGTTGTCATACTCGGCAGATCTGCTTGGCACATTGGAGGGGAGTCTTCTTCTTCCAGTCGCTCAGAGGTGGAGATGTGGAGGAGCATTGGATTTGGTAAAGGTGTTTCACTCGTTCTAGCAGTGTCTTATTCCTCCAAGTTTTCTCCTTGGCAATCCTTCCTTTGAGAGAGCAAAGGATTTTGCTTCTGAGGATGGTCTTGGAGAGGGTAGAAAGGTAGGAGTTGAGTTTGTCGACAATGGGAGTGGTGACCACATGGAGGTGTTTGGTGGGGGTGGAAGTTCTCTCTTTCTTGGATGTGGGAGTCCAAGAGCATTTCTTGAGGGTTTGTAAGTCCTCATGGTGGCATATTTGGGTGGTGGCAGCTTTCTGCCATGCTTTGATGGTAGTGGGAATGGTGCCAATAGCCAGATGAGAGGCTAGGTTCAGGGGAAGTCTGGCAATGTAGGAATTGCACAAGATTTTGGGTTGTTTGATCTCCAAGAGATCAGCTAATAGAGAGAACCTATTGTTGTACGAGTGGAGGGCTTTGGCTGAGGTTTCCTCCATCCTGAGCTTGTTGAGTTTTCTTCAGGTGTTCCAGGAGTCGGTGGTGGTGAAGAAGGCTGATCCAAATTTGGCTTCGAATGTCGGCCAACTCTTGTACGTGGTGGGACTACACGCCATCCAGTTGTAGTAACCTTTGATGAATACCCTTCCTGTACCTGCTCCTAAGCGGGTGAGAGTGATGGTGATGGCCTCTCCTTCGGCCATCTTTCCTTTCCTGAGCTAGTTGTAGGCCTTTATTGCCCCTAGCCACCAATTGGCATCCTTGATCTTCCCTGTGAAGTCCTTGGGGAGTGTGTCCTTTCTGATACCTACCAGGCCAACAGGACATATCCTGTTCTAGTTTTCTTTGATGGTCCTGGGCCCAGTTGGCGGAGGAGCTTTCATTTCAAAGAATCTGATGGTGGTTTAGTGGTAGTGATTGATCGAGGGAATTTCTTCGCAAGTCTTCTCGCTCTGCTGGATAGGAGTAGTGGCCCTTCCGACTCTGTGATGGAGGATGAACTGCCCACTCTTGGCCAAGAGAGGGGGGATCCGTGGGATGTTAACCTATGGTACTGGCATAGTAGAGCAAGAGCATAGTAGCAGTTGCAGTAAGGATGAGCTAGTTCTTTTGTTATGACACTACTGCACCGTAGGTTCTGGACCAAGGGTGAAGCATACAAGAAACTAGTAGCAGGCTGTTTGAAGTAGCCTGGAGACTTAGGAGTCTAATCATGATGTCAGAAGATACATGGTATATTGCATAGAACTAGCTGGGGAGCTAAATTCTATGGTGCAGGAGTTTATATATGTTACAGAATTGTGCACAGACCAAGCTATGCACAGGGGTAGACTAGTCTAATGGGGAATAGGCCTCATGGGAACAAGCATGTATGCCACGAGGTGATGGAATCAAAGAGGTAGCACGGTTCAGAAGAGAAATAACGGAACTGGTCTAATGGTACAACAAAGGAGGCAGTAAAACTGCCAGGATGAAATAGGGGAAGAGGGCTGTGTCAATCTAGCAATTAACACAGAAATGGAATGGTGGTCCGTGATGATAGGAAAGGCTGTTCACTATGGAAAAGGGGCAAATACTAACCATAATGCTAAAAGGGGAGATAGGGGTTGGCCAAACCATTGGTTTGTAACAACAGATGTATTCCTTTAAAAAAATTAGTTACAAAAAGGATATAATACACAGAGACTCACCAGGTTTGCATATCTTTTTCTCTGTGAAATCATGATCTCATGCTTTAGCTGCTGTACTTTCTTCGATGTTCTCTTGAGACATGGAGTAGGAGTAGTGCTCTGTATTGTTGGAAGGTCTTTGGCAAGCATCTGGTAAACTTGCTGAGTAATAGTTTGTATAATCAGGTTGCTTGCATTTGTGTTGGTGGGTTCAGTGTCCTCAGATATAACATGGTCTTGAGTTCCATAGGGATCTGTTGGACCACCTCTCAAGTTCTATGATGGTGGTGGATAATGGTGGATATCAATCAGATTATATTGAGCTAAAATGTTGAAGCAACTCATTGCAGGGTATTGACCGGATAATCAGACTCTTGATACCTCTGACCCGTAAGTCTGAAACCATGACTGCTGAGTTGCATTGGCATTGGTGGGTTCAGTGTCCTCGGGTGCAAGGTGGTCTTGAGTTCCACGAGGGTCTGTCAAGTCCTATGCAATGGTGAATATTGATCAGATTATATCAAACTAAAATGTTGAAGCAACCCACTGCAGGGTATCGACCGGATAACTGGACTCTTGGTACCTCTGATCTGTAAGTCTGCAACCGTGGTCACTGTTGCAGTTGCTGAGGCAATGCTAAGAGTGTGATGTCTACACATCCAACAAGAGACTGACCTCGAATTTCTCCATGATGCTCTGCTTTATTATTGTTGCCAACTCTGCCTCTTTGTCTGCCTAAAACCTGCTAAGTGATATCTTCATGAAGTGGTGGGTGTACTTACTGTGAGTCTCACCATATGATTCATCAGCTCTGTGTGTTCGTTCTGCAAGCACTGGAGTGTATTTGCATGGTCAGCAATTACAGAATCCCTCTCAGCGATCTGCACTGCACTAGTGTGCTTGAGGTGTTGGAATCTGCTCATGTGAAGCCCAATAATTCAATCTCTTTCTTCTAGTTCATGTTTCATTCTTTTGTCTTGCTCAGCTATCTTCACATTCCTGGCTGCTAAGTCAATAGAGAGATGCTGTAAAGATTGTGCAGCTTCACGCTGTTGGAAAGCCTCCTGGATTATGTTCTGTTTCTCTGACCTAACGTCCTAAGAGTACTCAGGATTACTGCAAAGATTGTGGCTATTGATATAGCTACTTACATGGAATTGGCTGGTGGTACAATGCAAGTGATGCTTCAGGTTGTAAAGGGATTGCCAGATTGTCTGTGAATAGTCAACCTCTCTGAGGAGAACCTTGTTGGAATGCTAGATAACAGGTAAATTCAGCTATGATGATTGATAGATGTGTCATACCGCATCATCGATAGACTCTGATGATGGAGCAGGTCAAACAAGAGACTACCAAGGATTGCGATCTCCATCTGGTCGGATAAAGCTACCTGGCATTGAGTGACTAGCAAGAATGCCAGGGGAGGATATGTTTTCTAGATGCAACTCAGAAGCAAGATTGATACAGTGACTTCAAAAACTGTTCCAATATTTTGTAGTTTTGGAGTATACGTTAAATAGCAGTTGTAGATGTGGGAACTCCGCTTAGTGTTGGTGAGAACATGTGATGTACACACCCCTGGCTACCTGCAGACCTAATACTCATGTGGTTTGGCTCAGGGGTCACTGAGATATATCCATTTTAAAACAGGGACACTATTGGAACAGTTTTAGAGCTTTTGAAATAAATAAGGTATTTGGTATATATTAGTACTTAGTGCATCCTCCTTTGGCTTTGAGCACTGCCTGAATCCTTCTAGGCATGCACTCAATCAACTTCTGACACTCCTCAACTGATATCTTCTCCCAATCCTCCTGAATCCTATCTCACAACTTATGAATCCCACTAGAGGGCTTTTCATGAGCTGCAAGCCTCCTTTTCAGATAAACCCATAGATGCTCAATAGGGTTTAGGTCAGGAGACTATGCAGGCCACACCATAGTTCTAAAATCCTGCTTCTCTAGCCATCCTTTCACCTTTCTATAGGTGTACTTGAGGTCATTGTCCTGCTGAAAGATGATGTCAGGAGGATTAAGACCATAATACTGCAGAGTATTTAGCAGCTCATCCTTCAAAATCTGAAGGTAAAGGTCTCCATCCATCCTACCATCAATC
>JBBPNB010000780.1:0-12101 GCA_038090635.1 Rubroboletus satanas | reverse complement strand
TTTATATCTTACTTCGTGTTTTTTGTTTTTAACAGGAGGACGAAGACGAATATTCCGAGGGACTCGACATCTTTGCAGAACAAATGAAAATCATGGGTACGTATCGAACGCCGTCGCTAGCAGTGATCCAACAAGTCACCCATTTTCCTCGTCTGTCCTCCATTCTTCAGGCTCGGAAGCAACAACGATAGGTGCCGAGTTGTCACCGTCTCGTGTCACCTTATCGGAGCCCACGCGGACCTTGACAATCCAAAGGGCGCCGACGTCAAACCGCTCGCCATCACCGATGGACATCGATTCCGGCTCAGAGGAAATGCAAGGTACGTCCCGTCTTCATGACGCCTCCACTGTCTTCACATTTCGCCCAAACCTGAGAGCTGATTCGGTCGTCAGTCGAACAACGTGGGTCGTTTTCCGCGACCGGCCAACTTTCCGGGCCCCATTTCCATACTCATCCGCGATCTACAGCCATTATTCTCGGTATCGCCACCACTGCCACAAAACCACTACCTGCCAGCGCTATGCGCCCAGCGCCCGCTATCGCCGTCCCCTCCAAACGACCTACCGATATGCTCGACGTCCCGAGCCCCAGCACCCTACCCCAACCGGCTAAACGTCTCCATGCTGTGACGAGCGCGCCGCACAAGCCCCCGCAAGCTGGCGAGTCCGTGTTCGGCAACGACCTCGACCCCTTCATCATCGCCCACGACGCGCCGGCCCAATCCGTTCTCGATGCGAATCATCTCGCCTGGGGAACCATATATGAAATCGCACGTGGCGTCACCAAAGGAAACTGGACGTGGTCCTCGGTAACTTTGGAAAATGTTCAACAACTCCGCGGAACCAATGTCCAGGCCGCGCACCAAGTCGCAGCCGTAATGCAAGGACGCGAGGTGCCTCAGGCGTCCGCGGCAGAACCTTGGTGCGTTTTTTTTTGATTTCATTGCGCTTAGTCGACGCGACGCGTTTACTCATGTGGCACGTGATGTTACTAGGATTGAATACGACCGCGAACAGGACGCAATCCTCGAGAACGAAGGCCGCGGACTGGGCGGAATGGGTCCGTGGAAGGGCAAGGACAGCTGGTACGGCGGTCGAATCCAACAAGTCGGCCGGCTGGTACGGGCGCAAGGTCGATTCTCTATACAGCTCGAGAAGCCCGAAGTCCGCCGCTCCCACCGCTTCTCTCGGTACCTCGGCTCACGCCGCATACTTCAAGTACGGGTTGCCAACGACCTCCTATACAAGTATGGCGACGGTGTTCGCTTACTGCTAAGCTCCAGGAAGTTCATCCTTTGCGGAAGGGTCTTCCTACCCTTTCATGCAAAGGAAGGCAGCATTTATTTGATAGAGACTGATCAGGACTTTGAAAGAATTGCAACCGACCGCGATGGAGATCGGTTTCGAAAATCTTTGAAGGACTTTACCGATTGGCATAACCCACTTTACTTGAATAGTCGGCAGGTAAGAACATAATTCAGTGTAAAGTCAAAGCTAATATTGAGACTGCTAGCCAATCAGTAAATGGTCAACTCGGTGGGCATTGGGGCTTTCCACCTCTGTCCCTACCATCGAGTTTGAACCCCAACACATCTACGAGCTCCCTGACATACGTAAGCACTCATTTTGTAAGGTCTCCTTATTGATACGACTTCTTTATTAGATGTCACCCCCCAGGATTGGGAAGGTAAAGCACCTGCTGAGAAGGTGCTTACTGATGGGTGCAGCCTTATTAGTGGGGCTGCTCTCACCCAAATCATGAGGCTCATGAAGTACAACATCAGGCCCACTGCTGTACAAGGTCGCATAGGTGGGTCAAAAGGGATGTGGGTGTTACATCCAGATCCTCTTGAGCAGATTCCAGATGGACCTGCCAAGATTTGGATTAGACCATCCCAGACCAAGATCCAACTGGAGGCAGCTTCTGAGCTTGGTCGAGCTCAGAGGATTTTTGATCTCCTTGCACCTTCTAGGGTAGCCAGCCCTAGTCGGTTATCATCACAAACCTTGATAAACCTTTCCTATAATGGAATTAGCCATCAGGTCTTGAAGGATTTGATGGCACTGGGTTTGAGGGAGCAGATTCAGTTATTCATTGACTGGACCCAACCTCAATCCATGGTTATGGTCTGGAAGGCAGTAGAGAGGGCTGGGAGTGTTGTGGTAGGTAGGCTGAGAAGACTCCTTACAGGGCAAGCTCGTGCCCTAGGTTTTGGGAAGCTTCGTCCTATGGATGACCAAGGTCAAGAGGATGAGGATGAGGATGACAATCCAGATAGCCTCCAGCCCTTAGTTGATGCCAGTCATAAAAGATTCTCTGGCCAACCTCTAACTCTTCATGAATCTGTGCTGGAGCTTCTCCAAGCTGGCTTTCATCCTTTGAAGCTAGATCTCCTGTTTAAAAAGCTGGAGTCTGTTATCACTCTAGTTCTAGATGATTATGTGGAGAAGTTTCACATTCCAGTTATGGAATCATGTGAAGCTTACATTGTTCCTGGTAACTAGTTCTTATATTGTAGTTCTTTTTCTGATTATATTTCTAGATCCTTATGGTGTCTTGGAAGAGGGTGAAATCCATTTCAGATTTTCAGAACCAATCATCAGCCTCTCCACTGGTGAGCAAACTGATATTATTCTTGGAGAGGTTCTTGTAAGTTTTTTTTAACCTATGACTATATTTGTTATTAATCCAAATTCAAGGTATCCAGGAATCCAACAAGACTACCTTCAGATGTTCAAAAGGTGAATATTCATATATATTTAATCTTCATGATTTATCATACAAGGTAGGTTAGAGCAGTTGCTCATCCCAAACTGAGCAACTACTTTGATGTGATTGTATTCCCTGTCAAAGGGAAACAATCTTTAGCCAGCTTTCTTGGTGGTGGAGGTAAGTATTTATTCATCAAGTCTGCACAAATTAAAACTGGAATTAACTCTCTTAGATTATGATGGAGGTAAGTGAATACAAATAAAATTGTATCTTTATATCTTATTTTCTCATAGATACTGTAATGGTCAACTGGTACAAGCCTCTGGTGGAGCAGTTCAAAGGCTCTCGTCTCTGTATAGCCCCTTCTAATCTCTCTACCTTCTTTGAGAGAGAAGTGGAGCATGTTAGAGACTTTGACAGGAGAGCTTCTAAGCTTGAGCCCAAGGAAGCACAGCAGGCCTTCCAAAAGGTCCTTTTACTGGGACTTGCAGAAACAAGAGTTGGGCTTTATTCAAAGTATCATGATGCTGCAGTCTATGAGCTTGGGTATGGAAATCAAAAAGCCATTCACTTGGCCTATATGTCAGTTTATTTATTTTTCTTCAATATTTTACTAATATTTAGTCTAGGTTTACCACTTGCCTGGATGCAAGCAAGACTGGGCTCAGAGTCAAGCTACCTGTCTTTAAGCAGGATAAGCAGCAATGGGGAGTCAAGCAGCCTTGGTATGCATGGAAACTGGAGCAGGGAAAGGACACCAAGGATACCTCCCAAAAGCCCTTTCTCAAACGCCAAAATTCACCCTTTATCCTGGATATTTTGGTGGAGGAAGGAGATAACCTTAGGAAAGAAGCACTCCACAACTATAGGGGGCTCAAAGGTCAGTCAGCAGATGAAGACCAGGATCTGAGCAAGCCCTGGCATGCAGCCAAGGTCAAGGCTATTCAAGCAAGGGCAAATGGCATTTTTGGTTTTGTTGAAAATCTGGAGGACATTGAAGCCCATGTTGGTGAGGCATGGGGATTGTATCAGAAAGCAGTGGTAATCAGCAAACGTACGCGTGCTGAGAGCCCATCATCATCTAGAGACGGGCCTTATGACAAGGTTGCATCCTCCTTTGCAAAGCCTCCTTCTTTCAGAGGCTTCGTATTATTTTCTGATGATGATGTCCAGACACTGAAGGCATCTTTCGCATCCACCAAGTCTCTTTCTTTTGCTTTTTCTGTTGCATTCCATGACTTGTGTGCTATCAAGGCACGGGCAGTTGGTAACATTGCCATTACCCACCAGTTTGCTCAGTGCATCACTGTACCTAACATCGTTCTCCGTACGTTTTCTCAAGCCCAGGGAGCTGAAGCATAATACTCCCTCTGTTTTTAGTTGCTGTTACCATGCTTTCCCTTACCACCCCCCTTGTCTTCGCGTTGTGGAATACATATGCTTAGTTTCTTGACTTCAAGCTGTGGCCGCGGTAATTTGTGTCCTCTTTTAGTGTGAGTCCGGATTAGCGACCCCACGACTGGTACCTCTCTCTTCCCGCAATCTTAACCCCGCACAACTCTCCGTCGTCGTCCCTGCACTCTTTCCTCTCGATCGCCATGTCTTACAAGATTTTCTGTTTGGGTAACCCTCTTCTTGATGTGCAGGTCCGAGACGGAGAGGCGCTCTTGAAAAAGTACGATCTCCTAGCCAACAATGCGATCCTCGCCGAGGAAAAGCATCAACCAATGTGCGTCGATTCTCCCCCCAGTCATCCCGTACGATTCACCATCAAAACGATCACTGACAAATGGTTCACCGTAGCTACGAGGAGATCGTGAAAAACTATCCGGTCACGTACGTCGCTGGAGGAGCGTCCCAGAACGCTGCGCGTGGGGCAGCTGTGAGTATATACTCACGATCGTGCGTCTCGACTAATCTAAGTATGCCGTGCAACAGTACGTCCTCCCACCCGACTCGGTGGTGTACACGGGATGTGTCGGCGAGGATGATCTCGCTGAGCAATTGCGGGCGGCGAACAAGCGGGAAGGATTGGCTGAGGTCTACCTCGTCAATAAGGGAGAGAAGACAGGTGCTTGTGCTGTGATCATCACGGGCCACCATCGGTAAGGGCCTTTGTGTTGTTGTCATGCTTCCCGCACTTTTCTTTTGCTTTTCGTGGAGTGGTATCGCTGACGGGAGGAATCGATCGACGTTAGGTCCTTGGTGACGACGTTGCGTGCCGCTGAGAAATTCAATGTGTCGCATCTCTCGTCGCCGACGGTTGCCCCGCTCGTGCAGGGTGCCGAGGTGTTTTACGTCGAGGGGTTCTTCCTCACGCACGGTGTTGATTCGGTGCTTTCCCTGAGCCAACACGCTTCGGCGACTAACAAGGTATGGGTGTTCCTCCATCTCATTCCGATCTCGTCATCGCTTATCTCACACAACAACGCGCCTCGTTCTCGATGCCGATCGCCCACTCCGAATCCCCCCTCCCCCGGCCCAACACACCCCACGGCACGCCAATAGACCTTTGTTCTCAACCTTTCCGCTCCTTTCATCCTCCAATTCTTCAAAGCCCAGCTGGAGCAAGTCCTCCCTTATACCGACATCGTCATCGGGAACGAATCCGAAGCCCAAGAATACGCCAAAGCCATCCTCAAATCCGATACGACCGACATCACCCAGATCGCCAAGGGCATCGCGACGTACCCCAAGGCCAACAAGACCCGTCCGCGCGTCGTGGTGATCACCCAGGGCCCTCAATCAACCATTCTCGTCGACGGGCGGAACCCGGAGACGGCCAAGGTGTTTCCGGTGCTGCCGATCGGGACCGACTTGATTGTGGATACCAACGGAGCGGGGGATGCGTTCGCGGGTGGGTTCTTGGGCGCGTACGTTGCTGGGAAGAAGCTCGATGAGTGTGTCGAGGTGGGGCACAAGTTGGGGGGCATGTGTGTGCAGCTGGTCTGTCGCCTTTGCTTCGAGCCTAGAATGGGACTGAGACTGACGGATGCGTTTTTTGTTTTTGTTTTCTTTGCTACTAGGTCGGTCCCCAGTTCAAGTGGCCCAAGGTTCAGGTGCTCTGACCTGTTACAACAACCAATTCGACATGAACCGTGTTTATACCATCTATTGTCTCCCACCCTCGCTCTCAACAGCGAGATACTTGTGTATCTCTATCTGAATGTCGTCACATCACAAGCTCTCCACAGCATGTAGCACTGAACAACCTTTCATTACCCCCATCGAATGCAAAATGTGATATCAATTAGTTCAACCGGATCGATATGCGTGAAAAGCGTCAGAACATTCCTCGCCATTCAAACAGAAGCGCCGCGTCCAAGCGCGCTGGGTGCAAGTATTGTAGTGCGAAACGCGTCCAACCAACAAAAAAAAGTGACCGAAGAAGATTATGAGAGTGCTATGACGATATAATACCATGCGTAGAGTACATGTTTATGAAGGGGGCGGAGAAGCGAGAGACTCCTGTCCCAGAATCTGCAGCATTAGATCAAGTACCGTAGACGTCGCGTTGCTCGTACTGACCTGCGTCAATAGCTCGGCTAGCGCAAAGACGATTAGCAAGGGGATAAGAAAATAGAGAAAAAACTGACCTGGGTTCAACATGGGTTCACCATCCTCCGTAAGTATTTGCTCCATTTCGAGGGGATGCTCCAGAGGTGCTGAATGAGATGGATAAGGATGATCTCGGCCAGGGGAAAGCAGGTTTTGAACGATGGCCGCTTCGCTATCGCTGCCGTTGCCTTCCTCGTTTGGTGGTTCGCCAGAACTGGGTGACCTTGCCTCTGGTACTCTTGGTACTTGACCATCTGTAGAAGACTCTCGATCTATCGCATGGAACGTTATATTGGGAGATGTTGCTGTGACGCGTAAAACGGGACTCACTGTCAGCACTACTCGCAGAGGGCGATACTAGAGAAGGATCGATCATGGCAGTCTCAGTGTCACCAGGCTCGGAAGGGTCTTCCATTCCGGCACGATCTAGCGAGGGGTCGACAGCCATCACGGGACTACCTTTGCGCGAGGATGATTCGCCGTTGCTCGATGAACTAATACCGTTTGAAATCTGTTGTTGGGCCGCGACGTCATGAGGCATCGTGGTACCGGGCCGATAATATTGTGGTGGTGCACTGTAATAGGGTTGTGCGTAACCGGGATGGATCATATGAGGGGGTGGTGGTTGGGAACCATCGGCACCCCAAGGAGGTGCGGGTTGCCAGCTCGCTTGATGCAGCCGAGCGGCAGATGTAGGAAGACCAACGGCAGAGGAATAGTGACCATCGACCATCATCCCAGGTGGAGGCATCATAACTGGAAAGGCTGGCATCACGGAGTCGCGCCAAAAAAGTATATACTCACCACCTGCAAATGTGTGTTGACGGTAATAGCTTTGTGGACCGCCTGGAGGGACCGTGGTTGGGGGAAGGGGAGTGGGGGCGGCGGGATTCTCGTTGGATGAGGGTGTTCTACTGTGGCTCCTTGATCGCGAACCAGAGGGATGAGGATCCTCATCACGCATGGACCTCCTCCTGTCTACACCATCTGTAGGCTCGATCACGACCCCGTTATGTCTGACAGACGGGTTGATGAGGCGAGTTAGAAAGGCGAGATACATGCACTGACCTCGACTTTTGATGTCTCCGAAGAGCGTCGGTCTAAGATGTTGTCAGCTGGATGCACGAGGCAGAAAGAACCAGAGACGGACACGAGTGAACCTTGCGTCACACTGGGGACAAGCACTATGGGGGGTCTGTGTATGCATGCCCCTATAATTAGAAAAACACGTACAATCCGGGCACAGAATGAAGCTTGGTCGTGCGCTGATGTCGCTTGAGATCAGCCTCTCTGGCAAACTGCTTGTTGCAACCGTTGATCCTGCAGGGCCATACGGTGGACTCTGAGGGTTTCTTTGGGGAGGGTTTGTCTTGCTGTTGGGTCTTCTTCCTACGGGCGTCCTTCTTCTGGTCGGGCTGCGGGCACGAGGGACGCGATGTGAGCGATCCGATTGAAGAGCAAATAGGAAATGATGCGGGTGGCTGATTCAACGGGGGACCGGAATGCTACGAGCAAAGAGTGTTTACGCACTGTCTGCTTTGACTGTCGGACCATATCTTTTTTACACAGGCTCGCTCAGGGATCTCACTGCGAACGACGACGTCGCGGACAACTCTTCGGGATATGTTCTGTCGACCGCCCCCGTATGTTCTGGCGGTGGCTTCGGATACGGTGGCTGATGACCCCAGGCGGCGATTTATGGCGTGGCGTCTGTTGGCAGCTGCTGGCTGGTCCCAGCACACCCTCCTAAATCACATATACATACACAAATATATCATGTAATCAACCCCTCGCGACCCCTCACTTCACCGTTCCCTTGCGACTTCTCCTCCATGGACGCGCTGGGTTCATCACTTCTTGTGGATAGAGGGCCATCAAAGTATCCGGGTAGCCTTGTTCCGTCTGGTGCAATACCACAGTGACTACGGAAGTGCGTCAAATCATTCGAGAAAACCGAAATAAAAGTGTGCTTTACTCGACTATTTGCTTCCAGTATGCTTCCAACTCGAATTGAAACTCGTAATCACCCCCGAAATCAGCGTCGAGCTGAGACCGGGGAACGAGCTCAAAGAGGTCCGGGTTAAAGCGCATCTAGCATAATTGAGTCATTGCTCGAAAGCCACGCTAAATACTGTCTGAACCTTGTCGCGGGTTACGGGATCCAGGAACGGGGCGATCCCTTTGTAGAAAAAGTTGAGGAGGAGTGGAAGATTCGTGACAATAGCACGTCCCAGTGTTTCGACGTAATGTTGCTGGAGGATCGTTAGTACCTGTCAAACGCAATGCGTTACGCTAAAAACTAACAGAGGAGACCAGGATCTACTACTTGCCTTGCTCGCCACGGAGATGGAAGGATTAGTGCGGAGGGTGGTCGTTCTGTAATCGACAATGATAACAAGGGACTCTTGACCCGGTGGCATCATATCCTTGGCGCGTTCTCTGCTCGGCGCCTTGTCAAGACTAGCGCAGTGAGTTGTCAGTGCCACCTACAGCCACCATACGAGATGTCTCAGCTGACGAGGGCTGGTCTCGGTATTTTCTCTCCCCGGGCGCATGTAGATGATGGGGCGTCCATCCTTGTCGAAACCTGTAAGGAGGCTGTACCACGTATCAATTCAGCACGCGCAAACATGCATTAAAACGGGGCACACATTTTGCCGGTGTCGCATTCTATCTTGACCTGGAATGGACACGGTGCGCTCGCTGATGAGTAATTACTGATTATGACGCACATTTACTCACCTCGTCCGGCGGAATGAGCTCGGGCTTGTATTCCCGTCTCCACTCCAAGGTTAATCTTATTCTCTTCTCGGCATCATGCATCTTCCATTTGGCGGCGCGCATATAGCGAGGGATGGTATCAGGTTTGCGCAGCCATCGAAGTTCCCACTTGTGATACGGATCCGAAGCAGGTAGGAGGAGAGAGTGAGCGTACTACGAAATGAAAACCGGGCCGCAAAACGATGACGCGATACGAAGGTCGAGCACTGAGTTCCATCAATCTGGCTATGCGGCTGGACACCTTACCCTTCGGAGTGCCTCTACCTGTGCGGCCTGGTCTTCAGAATATGTGTGAATGGGCCCAATCACCGTTCCCAGCTCTGGTGCTGTGAGCACAGCAGTGGTGGCCGGCATTGCGGAGACACCTAGGATGAGATATGGTGGGAGAGAACACAAAAATCCGTAAGACCCACCGCGTCAGCTCGGCCATGGTTATGACGAGAGGTATGCCTAATATATTGGTCATCAAGAACATCCTCGTCGCGGAGTTTGATTTCGATGTGTCCCAACTCTGCATCATCCAGCCATGCATCTGATGTACACCCTCGATGATAATGGGAACAGGATATACACCCTCAAGGTCCGTCTCTTCCTTGTCCGTGTCAAGTCGCATCCGTTCAACTCTCTACAGAAAATGAACCACGAGGGCAGGATCACCAAGTCTGCACATCCAGGTACGTCCCTGCTTTGGACTTTTCGTAGGTTCGCTTCAAAGGTCCCTGTACAGCTCGTTTCTCCCCGGATGACAAGTTTTCTCGTCACCGTGTCACTATCAAAAAGCGCTATGGGATCCTGCCCACCCAACTCCCCTCTAAGCCCATGTAAACTGTCGGCCGTCACAACCTACAAGTCTTGGGCATCCAAAATAGCCGGCGGGACCGGTGGGGGGAACCCTCACACCGGGGTATTTGCCAGGACGGAGTAGCAAAGGAACGTAGAGGACATTGGGTACATATACCCTAACGACACAAAAATTGGATCCAAAGAAAGAAAACAACGCTTGTGGGCAACCTACCACAACTCTTCGTAAACTATGCAGTCTGGGATTCAATCAGTGATTTGCTTTGGACCAGGAAGGTTCAAGAGTGTGCATATCAATTTTTGCGGGGGCTACCACCTCCGCTACTCCTTAATTTCCCGAGCAATCGCCTTCGGACATGGAAGAATGTCGATGAGAAACCTGTTTGATTCATGTTTTCTACGACATCGCCATACCATTCAGGACACTGCTTCATTCGTGTCCTCGGCGCGTAGACAACGGATTGATCAGTAAATGTTGTGTGATATGAGAACACAGAATCCCAACGGTGTAAGCAGGGATTTCACTTTTATGTTTCGTCAGGATGTGTGGCACTAATTTTGAATTTCAATACAAAATTTAGGGTTAGGGCTACATTTGCAGTATTGAAATGCGGCTTACCGTTTGAATGCCAGATGACAAATATTATGTTGCCACTGATCCAGGCTGGAAAAAGCGTGGGAGCACGCCAACAAGGGGATTATCAATATTTTATCTAACCCTAAGTCTGTCAAAAAATGCTAAAACAGGACATCGGGTTTTTTTATGTCATCCTGACGCACCCCCTTAAGGCTTGAACTTTGAAGTTTCGTTCATCATATCATTGTCAACCCTCCGGGCAAACTTCAAGTCCTACCGCGTTTCTTTCGGTTATATCTGGTATTTTTCTTCGGGTTTTATCTTACATGCAGGTCGCCCCTAAGTGTTGACGCAGCCGTTGTGATAGGGTTCCTGGGTAATCAATTCTGTGGACCGGTAAGTAGCGGACCAAACATTGCCAAGGGCTGACGAGGGCTGACTCTACAGTCTACAGTCATGATGCTGATGCTTCTTTGTTTGACTCATAGCATCGCCTCCGCCGCATGCAGGTCACTTTTTTTGGAAATCAAGGACATGATTTGACGATACGGGCATCTGACATTGACTTATCAGCCTAAATTACCGCATCTCGTTCTTCAGTCGCTGTGCCCGCACCCGTCGGGAGGCTGCACTCCACACAACCCGCAGCCATGGTGACTTAATGTAACTATGGTGGGAAAATCGCAGCGATTCATGAACGTGCAGGTTTGAGCATCGAATCAATGTGTCTGACTCGATGTTGAACACATGGACCGTCGGACCCGCCCGGCGGAGACGGGGACCTCGTTTCAGTCAGCAATAGGGTGTCTTTTGGGGTTAGAGGCCACCGGAAATCGCAATGAAGGTTGGGCGAATCACAAGTGGTGGCAGTGGACCATGGCGAATAGCTTGGTGAGCCGGTGAAATAACATTTAACATTATGTATCCATAATGTAGTGACGCTAACGCGACCTGTCAGCTCGATACGCCGGGGACACCGAGAGAGGTTTTGTAAGCGAGCGAGTGTCAGAGAAACCTTTATATAACTCCCCATCCCATTGACAGTCCTGTGTTCACGATCACCCCTGCACGTTCAGTCAACATGGACACGGGCATAACTACTGCCAACAATACAGAACACGTCGAAATCGTCGAGGTCGACGCCGCTTCCCATGTTGACATCGAGAAGGCGGAGGACACCTTCAATGAGCTTGCCCGCCAGCTCTCTAGGCACTCGGTTACCCACATGGATCAATCCAAGCAGACTTCTCGAACCGCCTCCGTATATAGCGGTGACTTGGAAAAGGGTGATAAAGTGGATAGACCCTTTGACCTTCGTGAATATCTCACATCTTCAAACGATGCCAATCAAGCTGCTGGGATTCAGCACAAACATGTCGGTGTCACCTGGGAGGACCTTGAGGTCAAAGTCATCGGGGGGGCCGATCATAAGGCAAGTGATTCCTCCCCCTATTACCCGATCTGTTCTAATACTGTCCTCGTACAGATACACATACACACTTTTGGAGGTATGTCTCCAGCTGAACTCCGATATGACTTGGCTGAGCCGATTCCTATCTCTGTCTCATAGATGCCGTCTTTGGTTTCTTTCTTGCTCCCATCCTTTGGCTATGGGGCTTCTTCATGCGTTTCGTACCTCATCGACAATTGCCCACAAGGACCATCTTACAC
>JBBPNB010000779.1:0-12450 GCA_038090635.1 Rubroboletus satanas | reverse complement strand
CGAGTGCCTCCTCCAGCAACGTTCGCGAAAAGGAAACAAAACCGATCGAAATCGATGGTCGAGGCACCATATGGTCAGTCGCCTTCCTCGTTGATGGGAAGCACATCGTGGGTGGTGGCGGGGAACAGAAGCTTCGATGTTGGCGAGTAGAAGACGGCGTGGAGGTGGGGAGTGAAGTTCATGGCATCGCAGTGTCAAGAGATGGAAAGTGGGTGGTGAGTGGGGCGATGAATGGCGAGGTGACGGTGTGGAATGCGGAGAGCCACAAAAAGGTGACCGCGTTCAAAGCACACAGTACATGGGTGAATGCAGTGGATGTCTCTCTGGACGGGAAGAAAATCGTAGCCGGATCGAATGACGGGACTGCCTGGGTCTGGTCGCTTTCGACTGGTCAACGACTACTTGGCCCCTTGCAACACCTCGGCGAGGTTACTACGGTCAAATTCTCACCCGACGGACACTTCATCGCCACCGCCACGTGGGAGAACTCCGTTCGGATCTACGTCAGTCGGGACGGCCACCTCCAGGTCGAAGTCCCAAACCGAATCGACTCGTTGTGTGACCAATCCCTCGCCTGGACAAGGGACAGCAAGCAACTCTTTGTCTTATCTCGCGACGGAAACATCAACTATCTCGACGTGTCCACCGGGACGACGCGCTCTCAATGGCCCATCCACAGCAACAATCAACCCAGCTGCATCGCCCTGGCAAGCAACGGCGCATGTATCACAGCTTCCGCAAATTCATCGGTCTCGTTCTGGGACACTACGACGCATAAGAAAATCGGGTCTGTCATCCAACATACAACTCGCGTCGACGCATTGGCTGTCTCGGAAAACTACGACCTTGTGATTGGTGGGGGCACGACAATCACCCTTCGCAGTCTGTCTGACATCCTTCCCTCACCCCACTCTGACGATGTAAGTGCACTTGCGCCAAAATCTTGCGCGTTGTTGACTGCTGCAGATTTTAGCGGAGCGGGTCAGGCGGTGCATGGTCGATCTCGAACAGACAATCGACTCCCTTTGTGCAGAGCATAACTCAAGTGTGTATCAGCACCCTGACTCGCGTGTCATTGACATCCACGTTCATTAGACAGCAAAATTGCGCGTCTCAAAGAAACCATCCAGCAACTCGGTAACCAGCTCTCCGATTCCCAACGTGCAGCTGCTCAGGCGAACAGGCCGATAATGGACTGGCTTGCTAGTGAGTTTTGGCGTCGCACATGAGGATAAAGTATTCAACATCAATATCTACTATCAGAGTTCAAGAGCAAATGTATATCGTCCCTGGAAATAATTGGAGACGAGGCATCTAGCGCGGATGAACAGGATGAAGCAGTTGCTGCTTACTCTACGGCATTGTCGCTCAGTCCCGTGACCCCGAACACCCTACTAACCAAGTGGGCGAGCACAGTGTTGATTCATAGCTCAGCCAACGAAGCATTGAGCACCGCCGCCAAGGTATGCTCTACATGATAATGTGAAGCCAGACGGTGATAGTTTTTTCGGATTAGTTCAATCTTCCAAGCTTTCTCGTCTACCAGGTGGTCTGCGATGTTCTGGAAGAGGACGGTCGCATTCCGGAGGCAATCAAGTGCTTCCAACAGATGCAGAGCGAGCTGGGCGACGGCATCGCTAACCACGATGGGCAAGCCCAGCCGGAACACGGTGAGGGGTTCCAACGGCGATGTAGCGATGCATCAGGTTCTTTACAAACATCGACGAACGCCCTCGATGAGGAAATAAACTCTGTAGATGAAACCGAGTGGGTTGCTAGTGAGGATCCCCCATTTGGTTCATCCCTCTCAGTGCCCTCTGACATTGAACATCAGACTTCAAAGCACGTTGTCTCAAGACATTAGAGCAACGTGGAGATGTCGCCATGGACTCTGCTTCATATGAAGATGCCGTTCTCCGTTACACTACGGCATTAACCCTCAATCCTTCATCCACAAACTTGTTAACCAAACGAAGCAGAGCACTAGCTGGGGTTGGATCATGGGAAGATTCGCTTGAGGCTGCCAATGCGGTACGTGGATCCTGATTTACGCCGGAGCAAATATTCAATGGGATCGCAGGCGATCAAACTCGACCCGTCGTCTCCACGTGGCTATGAAAGAAAACATGCAGCGCTCCTTGGCGCTCACCGTTACGATGAAGCAGTCAATGCGTATAACGACATGCTTCTGAAGCTGGAACAATCCCCGGATCCTGTTACTCGGGGTAAATATTTCTGAGTCACACGAAAGCATCGTCTGAGGATTGTTTGTTGCAGAACTGCGTAACCGCTACTTGAGCCCATCGCGGACGATCGCAGCAATTCGCAACTCTGTCAAGCGGACTCAGCGGGACGCTCCGCTTGTCCTCATCGACACAGAGACATGTTGTCTTTGTGACGAGCACGGGCGTTTGGATGAATCTGAAGCTGATCCAACATTCAAGGAACTCCTTGCGTCCATGACGACAGTTCTCGACGACTCTCGCATCACGCAGACCGTTCAGCAATACTTTCGATACGCCACATTCTCCCATACCTGGGAAGGAGCTGAACCGCTGTTCCACGATGTCCTTCATGAATCGGTACACAGACTGGCAGCATCACCCACAGTGTCAAAGCTGAGGATGTTCTGTATGACGGTGCAGGAGGCTGGGTTGCGCTGGGCATGGTCCGACACATGTTGTATCAACAAAGCGGACGGCTCAGTACTTCAGGAATCCCTGACATCGATGTTTCAGTGGTCCCACGACTCCGTCCTCACAATCATTCACCTAAAGGGCGTACGATCTGATTCGGAGCTGGGTGCACTCGTGAGGTGTTTGTGGAATACCCGTGCATGGACATTGCAAGAGTTCTTTGCATCTCGGGTTATCCGTTTCTACACTGAAGACTGGAAGCCTTATCTTCCTGATGAGGCTGTGTATAACCACAAGGATTCATCTAGGATCATGGGCGAGATGGCGGCCGCAAATGGCATTGATGTACAAGTTCTACTCTCTCTCCGACCGGGATCAGAGAATGTACGACAGAAGCTTTGTCTTGCGGCGACGCGCACCGCTGCAAAACAAGAGGATATAGCCTACTCGCTCTTCGGTATATTTGACGTCTCTATCCCAGTCACGTATGGCGAGGGTCAACAACGGGCTCTAGGTCGCCTGTTACAAGAGGTGTTGACTCGGTCAGGCGATGTCACCATTCTCGCCTGGACAGGGAAGGCATCCGACTACAATAGCTGTCTTCCTGCGGAGATTGGCGTATATCGCGAGCCAGCATCATCCTGTATCCCATCGCCAATTGGAGATGACAAGATGGACACGTTGGTCGCAGAACTACGGACATCCTCGTATCTCGACTCAGCTGTGATGCTATATGATCAAGTCGTCGTTCTCCCATCACCGCGTCTTGCCAGCCGCCGCTTGAACTTATCTTGCATCATGTTTTCGCTGAAAGGTTCATTGGTCTCCAGTGGTGATTCTCCGCGTGTTTATCATGCCGTGACATCCGCACTCGGGAACATCGAGATCAAGACGACGGAGGACCTGTCTAGCCTGAGCAATCTGGTACTCGTACATCCATGGCTCCGGTACCTTCTTGATCCAGCCCTTCTTTCCGAGGATGTGTTTGTGGACCATGATGCCGAACCACTCACCCCAGTTGATGAAGATGGTGAGGATGGCGATTCCAATGCGCATTCGCCCTTTGCATCACACACCGTATCCCACCCATACGACAAGTCTGCCGGAGCGTTACGTTTTTTTGCACGTCTCAGACAGCCTTTCGGCGCATTATTGCTCGCTCGTCTATCCCATAACGAATACAGACGTGTTGCATCTGATCACCCTATCACGGTGCAGCTACTCGGGAACGTTTCACCGCGGTATCTCGCACGGCAGATACGGACAATAGATATCTTGTAGTTGCAGTGCTGTCGGGGAGTTCGTCGGTCTTTGTTTCCAGATCACTCGCTTTTGTTACCTCAGACTTGACCGTTGCAGGTTCTCTCGCATTTCGCATTGCTTTCTGTAACATATATCATCCTGTTTGTAGCACCCTGTGTATCATGGCAGTCTTTGTTGTAACTCGGCAGCCCGGCAGTAGCCAGGATCTCCGAAATGACTGCAGGCTGGGAGCTTGGCACATTCGCACGAGCGAGTGCGAATCTCGCCGACTCTTGTCGTGTAGAACGAACAGTCGATTATGATACACGAGTTGGATTGCAGTATGCAACGGAATGGGATATTTATTTGCTCCCTTTATCGTCATCGCACTCGTCGACCGCGTCAGTCGACGGAAGCTTGTTGGCACGATCGATGAAGGCGCGACGATTGGTCTTGAAACTCTAGGCAACATCAATAAGAATGCAACGCAGATAACTGTTCGTGTTCGACACCTCCCGCGCAATCGGGTGGTCGGCTGTCTGTTCTATGAGCGTTTTGTCTTTTTCCTGCTCGCTCCGGGTCGTCTTCAATCCCCAACATGGTTACCTCAGTTATTGTAACTCACCGGTGGGCGGACAGTGCGCCGAGGTGGTCGGGTTACACATCAGAGTACCAGAGGACGCAGTGAGCTGAGGCCCATCCGTCCGATTCTCGTCCCTTCGGGTCCCATGGCGATCGCACCTGACCGTTTGAATCTTTCGATCAGCATCCACGTGGGGGATCTATAGTAGTGCAAGGCTAAGTACCCATGTACACGTCGGAGACGCAGAAGAGGTGCTGCGGTTTCACCCCAGCCTCGCCCCATCTTCTCCTCCAAGTTCTGGAATGGAGATCTGGTTCGTGACTGTATTGACGATGACATGGTTCTTTCTTCCTCGGATCTGTTGGATTATTCTTATGAATAAATTCGGAGGTCACACGCGCCCCTTCCACCCCTGCAGCAGTACACTGACATAGACATAGACATACCAAAATCCAGCGCAGCGCCCAACGCACGCGCCTCGAACGTCAACGTCCCACACGCCGACCTGCGACCTACCTTGTCCAGATTGGATTCGGAGCCGGAGTCGAAGTCGGAGATGTGGGTGGCAGTGATGAAAGCACAGACGTACGAAAAGGTGGGGGCGCATATGTGATGATGCTGCAGTTGCGGCCTAGATCAGAGAAGCCCCTGATGGAGACGAGGGTGGGGCTGTGGGAAGGTGGGGTGTATTAGCGATGGGAGGCGACAACATGGACAATTATCAGGGTGGTGGGGATGTCCAAAAATATGTATATAGTCATGCAAGAATAGCATATCTATCGAACTATTTTGAGCTGGCGTGAACTGATATCTATCGATGAAGAAACACGTGTATGCCGGGCGATAATGGCGTACCGTGAATGGACGACTCTCCATCCTCTTTCCAACGCTCTGATACCTGACCGAGCATGCCTTCAAACAAGAGCGGGTGGTCAACGAATGGTTAGTATCTTGGCGAGACGTTTGAGATGCGACACTAACTGGAACCCAAGAGTCGAGTGCCAATTCCTCCAACAACGTTCGCGAAGAGGAAGCAAAACTGATCGAAATTGATGGTCGACGTAACATATATTCAGTCGCCTTCCTTGCTGACGGGAAGCACATCGTGAGCGGTGGTGACGAACGAAAGATTCGGCGTTGGCGAGTAGAAGACGGCGTGGAGGTGGGCATCCCAATGGATGCAGGGAGTGCTATTGGCAATATCGCAGTGTCAAGAGATGAAAAATGGGTCGTGAGTGGGACGGAAAGAGGCTTGGTGACGGTGTGGAATGCGGAGAGCCACGAAAAGGTGACCGCGTTCAAAGCGCACAGTGACTGGGTGCGAGCGGTGGATGTCTCACCAGATGGGAAGAGAATCGCAACCGGGTCGGACGACAAGACTGTCTGCGTCTGGTCGCTCTCGACTGGCGAGGGATTGCTTGGCCCCTTGCAACACCGCAACTACGTTGGTGCGGTCAAATTCTCACCCGACGGCCGCTTCATCGCCGCTGCCACTTGGGCCTTCCAGTCTGTTCGACTGTACGACAGTCAGGACGGCCACCTCCAATTCGAAGTCCCAATCCGAGTCGACTCGTGGTCGAACCAATCCCTCGCTTGGACCGGCGACAGCAAACAACTCTTTGCCTTGTCTCGCGAGGGCAACATCACCTGTCTCGATGTGTCCACCGGGACGACGCACTCTGAATGGCCCATTCACAGCAGCAATATACCCAGCTGCACCACCCTGGCGACCAACGGGTCATTCATCGCGGCTTCCGCAAGCTCGTCGGTCTCATTCTGGGACACTACGACGCACGAGCAAATCGGGTTCATCATCCAGCATTCAACTCGGGTCATCTGCATGGCTACCTCAGCAAACCACGACCTTGTGATCTGTGGGGGCAAGACAATGACCCTTCGCAGGCTCCGCGACATCCTTCCCTCATCGTACTTCGACAATGTAAGTGTACCCGCATGAAAATCCCTCGCGCGAGACCCCACGCCGTTGATTGCTGCAGATTTCCGCAGAGCGCCGCATGGGAGTGGAAAGGGCCGACCTCGGAGAGACAGTCGAGCCCCTGCGTGCACAGCAGGAAAGCCCGGGTGGGATTATTAGCACCCAGACTCGCGTGCGTTGACACTCACGTTCATTAAACAGCAAAATTGTGTATCTCGAAGAAACCGTTGAGCATCTACGTGGCCAGCTCTCCGACTCCCAACACAGAACGAATAGCTTGAACGATACCATCAAGTCCCTCCGTGCACAGGACATGGAGTCGAGTGTGTCCAACGCCACCCCCACTCGCGCTTCATTGATCTCCACGCCTAATAGACAGAAAAAACGCACGTCTCGAAGAAACCGTCGAGCGACTCCGTGGCCAGCTCTCCGACTCACAACACAGAGCAGTTAGCCCAAACGAAGCCACCGAGTTGCTTCGTGCACGGGAAATGGATTCGAGTATGTTTATCGCCACCGTTTTATTGACACCCCCGTCCATTAGATACCAAAATCGCCCGTCTCGAAAAAACTGTTGAGCAACTCCGTGACCAGTTCTCGGAAGCCGTCGAGTCGCTTAGTGCGTCCATTGCCAGCCTGACTGTGCTTTATTGACAGCCTCGTCCAACAGGTGCCGAATTCGCCCATCTCGAAAAATCCGTCCAGGAACTCCGCACCCAACATGTTGATTCCAACATAGAGCGAAGAGCCCCATCCAGGTCCTTCGTGCACACGAGCAGACAGATGAATGGGAAGCCCTGGAAGCCGAGGGGCATGTAATCGATGCTGCCACGATCCATTGACGTCACGAGCCATGTTGTTCTGCCCTTCGAACCACTGATTTCGCACACATCCTTGTCCCAAAGTTTCATAAACGAACTGAGCCACGTTTTGTGAACACTTTGGCGGCCCCGCCGATATAGGTAAAATGACATCCATGACGAGCGAGCCGACTATTCGTCGTGCAGCTACTCGAGAACATCTCATCGTGCACGGTATCTTGTAGTTGCCGTGTTGTCTCGGGGAGCTCGTCTGTCTTTGTTCCCGGATCTCTTGCTCTTGCTATGTCAGACTTGACCATTGCAGGTTCTCACATTTCGCGCTGTTTTCTGTAAGGTATGCCATCGTCATCCAGTTTGTAGTACCCCGTTTATCATGGCAGTCTTTGTTGTAACTCGGCAGCCCAGCGACGAGATGACTACATACGGGCCGTGGGGGCTTGGCGTTCGCATCTCGCCAGCTCTGAGCTCACCGGCACCTGCTAGGCATACTTGTGCAGAATGAACATAACGATTATGGATCGCAGGATCATATAGGATATTTCTTTCCTTTGTCGCCATCATCCTCGTCGACCGACACGTTTGTCGGTACGATCGGTCAAGGCGTCACGGTGGTCTTGACAGCGCAGGTGACCGACGTGGTGCTGTTGTCCGCGCTCAACACCTTTCACGCGTTTAGGTGGTCCGAGTCGACCGCTTCTTGGTTCTCTGTGCGTTTTTTCTCTTTTTCCTGTTCACTCCGGGTCGTTCCTAGATCACATCATGGTTATCGCGGTTGTTTTTACTCAGCGATCATCGATGCTGGGACAGCTGTGTTCCGAGGTGATTGAGTTACACATCAGAGTGCTGGAAAACGCAGTGAGCTCAGACCCGTCCGTCCGATTCCCCCTCGTCTCCCAAGTCTCACAGCGATCGCGCATGACCGCTGTAAGCTTTTGATCAGCGTCCATTTGGACTTGCAACACCACCGCGCACACCATCCCGATGAGCGAACGAAACGCAGAAAACTGCACTGCCCAGGCGAGATAGATGGACACTCGTCTGGACATTCTTCGTCCCCAACAGTCGTATGACAGGCCAGACAGGTATGCAAACCCGAGGATTGTCTAGGTCACTCTGGATGAAAATGGCATCTTCCCAGCCAAACGAACTCGAACAGAAAAAAAGAAGATAAACGCTCGAACGAGCAAAGGCCAACCATGTGTGTCTCCTCTCTTTGGCTTCCGCGGTCCTCCCCAGCCCGTTCACTTACTTAGTCCCGACCCTACCATGTCAGCTCTCGAAACAACTCCGGATGGGTCTTCAATATCCCAAACTCAAGGTCGAGCACAGTTGGGTGGGTGGTCGTTTGTGCTCGGAGTGGGTTTGTTGTTCACCATTGCGCTTGGACCAGCAACGACAAATTCTCAATGAAGTCGAAAACCTGTACTTTCATGATTCCCATCTCCAGAGCATGCGACAAGGTGCGGGACAGCGACCGCACTATGGGACCGCGACCTATCTACCTGCCGCTGCACCTCCCAGCGCGCCTCTGCCCGCCGAGAGTGAAGCACACGTCGGATGCCTGATCGAACTGTGGAACCATCGCCGTCGGTCAACAATGTTTCGCCATCCGGTTCTGTCTCACCGCCTTCCTAATCGTAATTATCAGAGCGGGCCCAAATCGTGGACGGCCGGCCGTCCTCCCAGCCTTCCTCCCAGTCCCAGCCTTCCTCCTAATCCCAGTCCCAACCATACCCTCCCGTTCAGACGCCTGTGCCTGTCGCACCGATGTCGACCTCGACGGACGGTTCGGCGTCAGCATTTGACATGTCCAATCCCACTATGTTGGCACGTCTGGCACAACTACAAGCGCAGGTTCAGATGCCGTCGCAGTCGCCGGCCCACCAGACCTTGTCCCGTCAACCATCGACAGCCATCCCCACATCCACGTCTACTTCCGTCTCTCAGTCCGTCGTCCCCGTCCCCGTCCCTGTCCCCGTCGCCCCCGGTGCCTTCCCGCCCCATGTCCAATTCCCACAAGCTGGTTTTGCCTTTGCTGCCTACGCTTCTGAACCTGTTTTTGGCACGTCAGTGCCTGGATCTATGCCCATCTATGCCGTCCCCGCCGCTCACTCTGCCTCTACGCCACACGATTCCGCCCCGCCCCCGCCCCCCAACCACCAGTCCCCGCCTCTACCGCCACCGCTGCCTCAACCACCGCTGCCACTGCCCCCATACCCACCACACCGATACCCACATCACCCCCTATCGCGCACAGCCCACTCACGTACGACTCCTTCTGGTCCACACACACCTCTTCTTCGGGTTCGACCCGTGTGCTCTACTGTACCCATACTGGGTTTACAGCGAGCGCGACGGCGGGGAGAAACGTAGCCATATTGACGTCCGGTGGGCACGCGGCGGTCATGACCGTCAAGGGGGTCTACATGGGTGGAGCGAGCAGCATGAGTGGGTAAGGGTGTATGGGGCATGGGGTCGCTTTTTTTTTTCATTTATGGATTAATCTGAGCATTGTGCGCATCTACCGCTAAATATTATACAGGACAATGGATGATATCATTCAGTTTTTGGTCGAGGGAACGTTTTGTGAACATGCGACTACATGGATGTTTGCGAGTGCGACAAAAGAACCCCTGGTTGCCATCCTTGAGCTTGAGTTGTATGACTGTTAGGTAGCTCGCTTGGTCGTTGCGCCCCGTTCTCAATAGCTCCGAGCGTGATCTTCTCCATCGACAATGCTCAGGTTACCACCGCACTGACGACGACATGGGTGGGGTGAGAACAAGCGCCGAAAGATGATTATAAATGTGTGAATCGATAAGCAGGCACGTGTATGCCAGGCGACAATACCGTACCGTGAGTAGACGACCACGCATCTTTCTTTCCAACACACTGATACCTGGCCGAGTATGTCTTCGATCATAAGCAGGTGGTCAAGGAACAGTGAGTATCTTTGCGAGACGTTTGAGAGTGCGCTACTGATGGGACCCAAGAGTCGAGTGCCTCTTCCAGCAACGTTCGCGAAAAGGAAACAAAACTGATCGAAATCGATGGTCGAGGCACCATATATTCAGTCGCCTTCTTCGTTGATGGGAAGCACATCGTGAGCGGTGGTGAGGAACAGAAACTTCGGCGTTGGCGAGTAGAAGACGGCGTGGAGGTAGGGACCCCAATGGATGCGGGGAGTGCTGTCAACAACATCGCAGTGTCACGAGATGGAAAGTGGGTCGTGAGTGGGTCGATAAAGGGCGACGTGACGGTGTGGAATGCGGAAAGCCACGAAAAGGTGACCGCGCTCAAAGCACACAGCAAATGGGTGTGGGCGGTGGATGTCTCACCGGACGGGAAGAGAATCGCAACGGGATCGAATGACTTCACTGCCTGCGTCTGGTCGCTCTCGAGTGGCGAGCGACCGCTTGGCCCCTTGGAACATGGCGGCAACGTTGCCGCGGTCAAATTCTCCCCCGACGGACGCTTCATCGCCACCGCCACGTGGTGGGGCAACTCCGTTCGGATCTACGACAGCCAGGACGGCCGCCTCCTCGTTGACGTCCCAATCAAAGTCGGCTCGTCGTTCAACCACTCCCTCGTTTGGACCGGCAATAGCGAGCAACTCTTTGCCCTATCTGGCAAGGGGGACATCCACTGTCTCGATGTGTCCACCGGGACGACGCGCTCTCAATGGCGTATCCACAGCAAAAATAAACCCAGCTGCATCGCCCTGGCAAGCAACGACGCATGCATCGCGGCTTCCGCAAACTCATCAGTCTCGTTTTGGGACACCACGACGCACGAGCAAAATGGCTCTACCATCCAGCATTCAACTCCCGTCGACACATTGGCCATTTCAGCAAACTATGACCTTGTGATCGGAGGGGGCAAAACAATCACCCTTCGCAATCTCTCTGACATCCTCCCCTCATCCTACTTTGACAAGGTAAGTGTACTTGGATCAAAATCTCGCTGCATGAGACCCCGCGTTGTTGATTGTTGCAGATTTTAGCGGAGCAGGCCACGCGGCGCATGGTCGATCTCGAGCAGACAATCGAGCCCCTTCGTGCAAAGGAGGACAAGTCAAGTGCGTTTATTAGCGTTCTGATTCGTGTGCCGTTGACATCCACGTTCCTTAGGCAGCAAAATTGCGCGTCTTGAAGAAACCATCCAGCAACTCCATAACCAGCTCTTCGACGCCCAACGTGCAGCTACTAAGGAGAAGGATAGCCTGGACGAAACGATCACGTCCCTTCGTGCCCAGGAAATGAACTTGAGTATGTCCATCGCCACTCTGACGGCGCTTCATTGACACCCCCGTCTATTAGACAACAAAAATGCGCGTCTCGAGGAGATCGTTCAGCAACTCCGTAACCAGCTCTCCGACTCCCATCACAGAGCGAATAGCCTCATCCAGATCCTTCGTTTCCATGAGCAGAAAGATCAATGCGAAGCCCTGTATGCCGAGGGCCGCATAATCGATGCTGCCGTCTCTCTCCTCGACACCATCAACACCATAACCGAGGACGCGAGAACCAACAGGCCGATAATGGACTGGCTTGCTAGTGAGTTTTGGCGTCGCGCATGAGGATAAAGTAGTCAATTTCTACCACCAGAGTTCAAGAGCAAATGCATATCGTCCCTGGAAATGATTGGAGACGAGGCATCCAGCGCCGATAGACAGGATGAAGCAGTTGCAGCTTACTCTACGGCATTGTTGCTCAGCCCCTCGACCCCGAACACGTTATTCATGAAGTGGGCGAATATCGTGTTGATTCGTAGCTCAGCTAACGAAGCATTGAGTACCGCCGCCAAGGTATGGTCTATATGATAGCTGGAAGCCAGACGGTGACCGTCTTTCGGACCAGTTCAATCTTCCAAGCTTTCTCGTCTACCGGATGATCTGCAATGTTCTGGAAGAGGACAGCCGCATTCCGGAGGCCGTTGAGTGCTTCCAGCAGATGCAGAGCGAGGTAGGGGACGACATTGCTAACCACCATGGGCAAGCACAATGGGACATCGGTGAGTGGTTGCGTGCACAATATCATCAAAGCTCGTCTGATCAGTCCACACAGGCTTTCGACGGCGATGCACGGAGAAGCTAGAGAATCTCGGCAACGTCGCAATGGCCCGTCAGAATTATAATAAAGCTATCAAACACTTCTCGACCATATTGTCACTCGATCTAGTGGATCCCATGGAGATTCTCATCAAGCGGAGCCAGGCACGAGCATTGATGAA